>APFE030841909.1:0-48690 GCA_000404065.3 Pinus taeda | reverse complement strand
CTTAACATTCCAAAACCTAACCCTAGAAGATGAAATGCCAAACTGTGGGCCCCGTTTGGGTAAATTGGTACATCAACTTCCCGGGATCGTAACTTTGGCATATGATCTATGTTTGACGCGTACAATAGCTTGTTAGAAAGATCAATCCAAGCACTACCACTTTGGGAAGGGAAACATCAGTCCATGGACACATGTTGCCCCTAGATTTCCCATAAAACGTCATTTAGGGCCTCAAAATGGCTCCAGAAGTTCAGGACCTGAAAAACTGCTAAAAATAGTAAGTTGTGCTACAATTAAGGAAACTGAAAATGTTGAGAGAAATAATGGTGGGGGTCAAGGTGGACTTGGTAGGTGGGCACCAAGATCCACCTGGATCATTCCTCCCCCCTTAGGAAGCAATGATCCCCATTGCGTTGAGTTCCTCCATGAGATAAGGAAACTTTTGCTGAACTTGGTCCCTGTTGAGCCACTTGCCTTGGTGAAGGAGTTGGCATGCTTTGACAACTTGATACAGTTGGATATTCTATTGGCGAGTGTTCTTAATCTATGTGTCCATGATCCGATTAGTTGCAGCTTGTTCCATGCAATCTGGATTTAATTTTGTGGGTGTGAGTTGTTCTGCAATGTCGGATGTGTCTAGCAATGGTGGAAAGTATGGTCGAAGGCGGTCCACATTGAACACTGGGTGCAAGCCAAGGAATGGGGAAATGTTGAGCTCAAATGCATTATCTCTCATAGCCTTAGTAATGGTGTAAGTACCATATCAGAGTGGTCTCAGTTTCCGATAGGCTCTAGTAAGGCGTTCCTTTTGCAAATGCAACCAAACTTTGTCGCCCACCTGAAACTTGTGTGGCACTCGATGTTGATCATGTCGTTGCTTGTACTTGGCATTTGATTTCTCGAGAATGTCATGGACCTGCTGGTGAATATGTTGTATGTGCTCAATGAAGCTAGTTGCCTTGTTTGTTTCGGATTGGACATGAGCCGAATCTATGTGAGTAGTTGCAAGTGGCATGGCCACATCAATGGGGCATAGTGGTTGGAATCCCAAGCCCACCTGAAAAGGGCTGTGGCTAGTCGAGCTGTGAAGAGCTCGATTGTAGTTGTGCTGAACATAGGGGAGGCTCTTGTCCCATGTGCATGGATGCTTTGAGTTGTACATGCGCAGAATGTGCACAATCATCAACCTCTGTCTGGACATCAGTTTGAGGATGGAAGGCTATGGACTTAGTGAGTTTGGTGTCCAGCATTGACTAGAGGCTAGACCAAAACATACTGAGGAACTGACTATCCCGATCTGAGATGATAGACCGTGGGATCCCAAAGTGCACCCACACTCATTCAAAGAAGAGTTTAGGAGTGACTTCTGTTGTGATATTCTTCTTGCAAGCCGCCATAATGGCCATCTTCGAGAACCTGTCGACGACCACAAAAACACAGTCATTTCCATGCTTAGTGGAAGGAAGGCCTGACATGTAATCCAAGGAGATTGATTCCCAAGGTCGACTAGGGGTAGGTAGCGTGGCATAGAGGCCTTTCTTCTTGGTGGTCGGTTTGGCAATGGCACAGGCAGTACATGATCTAATGTACTTCCCAACATCCTGTCGAAGATTCGGCCAATATAAATACTTTTGTAGTACTGCCACCTTTTTCTCGACCCCAAAATGCCCAACAGCCCGACTGTAGTGTGCTTCCCAAATCATCTTGGCACGCTCAGTTGAAGGAACACAAAGGTGACCCAGGTGGCATAATAGGGCATCCTGGAGGTGAAAATCTGGAACATGCCGACCCTCCAAGAGTGTCTGGTATGTGTGGCCGAATTTCGGGTTGCTTTTGTAGAGAAGTGGCCAATCAGAAGTCTCGTGCCCACAAGAGTTGAGCATGGTGGTTAATGCCATGATCGATGGTCAACTGAGGCAATATGCAACATTATTGGTGCTACCCTTCTTATACTTGATATTCAAATGGAACTGTTGCAGGTATGTTGACCACTTCTGATGGCAATCATTCTGCAATTTCCCTTGGGTCTGTATGAACTGTAGGGGTTGGTGGTCTGTGTGGATAACCGTTTCCTTCCCCAAAATGTAATGCTTCCATTATCGACAGGCCTGCACAATGGAATACATATCTTTATCATAAGTGGGATACTTCTGAACTATGTCTGAAAGTGTTTCACTGTGATTTGCCACTGGATGCCCGTGTTGAGTAAGGACTGCCCCAATAGCATAGTCAGAGGAATTTGTCTCGACCTCAAATGGTTGTTGTAAATCGGGTAACGTGAGCACTGGTGCCGTGCAGAGGCGATCTTTCAACTCTATGAATGCCTTCTGTTGAGATTCAGACCAAAAGAATTTTGCTTTCGCTCCTCCTTTGATGACTTGACTCAAGGGCCAAGTGATATGAGAAAACCCCAACTCGAACCTACAGTAGAAGTTGGCAAGACCTAGAAAGTTGCGGAGCTCTATCAGAGTGGTTGGAGATGGCCAATCCCGATTGACTTGGATCTTGGCTGGATCCACATGCACCCCCTGTTCATCAATAATGTATCCTAGATACTGAACCTGGGTCATGCCAAAAGTGCATTTCTCCAAATTGGCACATAGCTTATGTTGCCTCAGTGTTTGGAGAACCTATCAGATGTGGTGGAGGTGCTCTTCCCAGCTCTGGCTGAATATAAAAATGCCATCCAAGTATACCACTACAAATGAGTTGGTGAATGGCCACAAGATTTCATCCATTAGCCTCATGAAGGTTGCAGGAGCATTCTTCAATCCGAAAGGCATAACCAACCATTCAAAAAGGCCCTCCTTGGCTTTGAAGGTAGTCTTCCACACATCAGAGGGTTCAGTTTGTACCTGGTGATATCTTGACTTCAGACCGATCTTGCAGAAATTTTCCCCCTTTAGTTGGTCCAGGAGGTCATCAATCCACGGGATCGAGTACCTATTACAGACAGTGATCTTGTTCGACGCTTGATAGTCAATACAGAGTCTCCAAGTCCCATCCTTCTTCTGTACCAACATGATCGGGCTCCCACAAGGTGATGAACTCGGACGGATGTGACCTTTCTGCAGTAGCTCTTGAATTTCCCTCTTGATTTCATCGTTCTCCAGAATGGAGTGCCGATAAATTGGTCCATTGGGTAGCGGCGCACCTGGGGTCAGATCGATGGAGTGCTTGACCTAACAGTGTGGAGGAACCCCTACGAGGGAGGTGAAGATATCCTCTTACTCCTCCATGACCTTGTCCATCTGTAGTTGTCGTGCGGAGGGGCCCTGTCTAGAGGCCGTGGCCACTATATTCTTCTTTCCTTGAGGGCATATCATTAGGAAAACAAATTTCCCAGTTTTGGAAATGAGCTTACTACATTGTTTTGCAGTAACCAAAGAGATGGCGGTAGGCGGTGCTACCTCTGGTATCTTGTACAACTTATTTCCCAATGTAATAATACCAGCACGAGGCCTTGATTCATACACAGCATGTTGCTTCCACAAGTATGGTTTTCCTAATAATACATCACAAACTTCAAGGGGAGCAATGTCACACAATACCTCATCCGTGAAGGGCTTGATGTTGTATGGAAGGCGACACTGCTAGCTCACGCGAAGATCCCGTCCTTGGTGAAGCCATCCGATGGTGTACGGTTTTGGTTGTGCTGTAGGTAGTAAGCCCAACCGCTTCACGACCTCTGCCGAAATGAGCTTCTTTTGGCTCCCGCTATCGACAATGAACTGTAGCAGGGAGCCGTTTACCCACATCTGGGAGTGGAAGAGATGCTCCTCCTCCTCTGGATCTTCGGGTTCATTTTTCTAGATCTTGGTGGTAGCAATAATGGCGTTGGGATCCGCATCAATGATCTGCTTCCCTTTATCATTTCCCTTGTTGAGTTCTGACTTAGAGTCAGAACATGCATCTGATTCTGAAACCTTTAGCTCAGCCACCAGTGACTGCTTGGCCCGACACTCACTTGTGTTGTGAGTGGAGCTCTTATGGAACTCACACCATTTTCCCGTGTCATTTTTCAGCTTCGCGGCGCTATTCTTTGCTTGCAGATTTGGCCGGTTATCTTGGGCTACCCCACCTTGGCTTTTTCCTTTGTTCTATGGTTTAGGGGCACCTTTTCCTTACTTTGGATTCATAGATCCAAAGTCTCGCTTCTTTTGTTTAAACGTTTGCTCAACCTTGACAGCATATCAGTATGCTGTGCCGAGCGAGGAGATGTTCAGGAATTATATTTCTTCCTGGATGTACTTGTGCAGGCAGCCACGGTATTTGAGTATCAAATGCTACTCTGTATCCTTGATACCCAACTTTGTGCGAAGGGTATGGAAAATATTGGTGAACTCCGGCACGTCTTGGTCCCTTCCTTGCCGCAACGTGGTCCACTTTATGTATTCATCCTCATAGCTTCCGACAGGGTAGTACTGCTCCTTGATGGCATATCAAAATGAATTCCAGGTGGGTGCGGCTGAAAATAGTGAGCTAGTACTTTCATCCTTCTGCTTGTAGTAGATTTCCCACCAGTCCTTGACTTGGGGGGCTGCTTTGAGAAGAGTGAAAACAATCTTTTCCCGACTCGAAAATTCATGAACAGAAAAATAACCCTCTAGCATATTTAACCATTTATCTACGGCATCTGCGTCTATCTGACCCTCGAATATGGGGATTTCAAAATTAACTTGTACCTTAAAGGGCGTGGCATTTCCAGAGTAGCTGCTAGAAGCCAATGCGTCGCTTCTAGGTAGCCGCTAAAGGATATGGGCAAAGTTGTCCATCATCGCATTCCATTGTCACTCGAGGGTTTCTTCGAGCAAGATTTTGATAGGATCTCCTGCCCCCTCGTCTTTCTTCTCATCTGCCATGGGAGGCCGTCGGGATTTGCAAGCCTGGTCTTGCAAAGGTTCGACCAGTTCAAGCCCTAACTCCTTATATCCCGACCTCGTTGGGGACATGCAAAGAAAAACAGAGAAAAAAAGCAGACCGCTCTGATACCACTGATCCGGACTTAAACAGTAACGCAACAAATTACAGAGATAACCATAAACACAGATATGCAGTGGAAATAATACTTCATTTCATTAATGTAAAATACTGAAATATGCTTACAAACAGTAATGGAAATAAACCAGCTAGGGTGATGGTAGCTTATCTCTGAAAGGAGATGTGTTGGCTACATGCCTTTGAACTGTCTTACAATGATGATCGAAGGCCTATTTATTGTTGAGAAACAATGGAAAACCCTTAACATTCCAAAACCTAACCTTAGAAGATGAAACACCAAAATGTGGGCCCAGTTTGGATAAATTGGTACATCAACTTCCCGGGGTTGTAACTTTGGCATACGATCTTCGTTTGATGCGTACAGTAGCTCGTTAGAAATATCGATCCGAGCATTACCGCTCTAGAGAGGACAACATCGGTCCATGGACCCATGTTTCCCCCAAATTTCCCAAAAAACGTCGTTTAGGGCCTCAAAACGGCTCGGGAAGTTCAGGACCCGAAAAACTGCTAAAATTAGTAAGTTGTGCTACAATTAAGGAAACTGAAAATGTTGAGAGAAACAATGGTGGGGGTCCAGGTGGACTTGGCAGGTGGCCACCAAGGTCCACTTGGATCAACAAGTGTATTACCCCATGGTCTCAATCATGTGTAAATGTGGAATACTTCACTAACTTAGAACTTGATTTAGATATTCCCATATATCTAATTTGTGCATCATATCCTTATCCCTAAACCACCAGGGTGTAATCCTATTTTTGTGGACGACGAAGATTTATTTATGGGATCGAAGACCAAAGACAAATGGCACTACCCCTCCATGGTGACGCGAGCACGAGGGTGGAGGGTGTGGGGGTTGCATTATTGAGTCTTGCGTGTAGCGGCATGTCACGTGGCAAGAAAAGAGAGGTGATACATTTGAATTAATAAGACTTTAAAGGACCATAACTTGCAATCTTGGAGTTCGATTGGGCAAAATTTATATCACTGGAAATGTCCTTCCTAGATGAGTACGATGATGACATGCAAATTGAGTGTCAAAAACTTGGAAGATTGGTAAATAAAAATAAAAATAAATAAATAAATCCCCATTCCCTAACCATACATTGGAAGTTGGGTTAGCATAATGATCACAATCCTAAGTTAAGGGGGTGCATTTATAGGTGATATTAGAGCTCTCAGGTTCAACACTAAGACGTAATGGGCTCTGTCATGGAAGAATTCCATAGCAAAGGTTCAACTCTAGACCTTTGGGAATAAATTGGTGCATGTTACAGAATTTACAGAGTAGTAGGTCCAATGCATGGATCCCTGGATATGAGTGGAGCTCTAACTCCCTGTATTATAACTTGATGCAAACATGTTGGTGTGTTAATTGTAACATTGATTGAGGACTGTACGCTGATGGTAAGGATGTTTGGTTTCTCGATAAATGCAATGGTATTGCATGTGGCTGCTATTAGGCATCTTGAAGGTCTGGACAGGTTATCGTTGTGACTGTGTATAAATGTTGATTCTTCATTATTGGAAAAATGTCCTACAAGGGTTGTGTATAATAGTTTGAAGAGTACTTGCACTATTCGTTAAATGGTGTATTCTTACACACTTGGAATAAGTGTGCATATCAATGCTCCTATGATATGAGGGACATGGGGAAATCCATGTGTTGTTTGTAGATTGGATAACATGGCTTGTTTCTACTGAATGTAAATATATGTTTATGTATATATTGATTGGGATGTAGGAACCCCATGGCCTGATTGTTATAGGGAAAATAACCTTGGTGGAGGTTGACTAATTTTATATGATGATTTTTTGTTATGATATTTTTCCTTATGAATGCTTATCTTTCGTGGTTAATGCCTTCCTTGTTTAAGGAATGGGGTTTAACATATGGGAATGGTTAATTGAAGACTGTAAAGCTTGTTATCTCAATATGAGATAGAGCATCCATGTTAAATACTTGGGTTGGAAGAATTCAAAGGCAAGGGTCTTGTGTAGACCTTGTAGATAAAGTATTTGTAGCTCTGTTAGAGAATGATGTATCAGATGATTCCTTGTTTATGTTGGTTATGGAATTATGAATGTAAATGGTATGTTGAGTGCTTTCCTATGCAAGTAGGTGTTGGATGAAGTGCTATGATTGAATGGCTATATATACATTGATTATGAGATTTCGTGTATATACATGATACATTTCGTAAATGTGAAAAAAAAAGTTATAAGTTATAAAATGGCGGATACTTATATGTTAAATGGCCTTTAACTGACCTTTGAGATTATAGATGCTTTGTTATTACTGGCCTTGGATAAAGAAGCTAAATATACATTTATTGTTATAGTTGCTCGTGGAAAAGGATGATTTCTCTATTAGTGATGATGGTCTTGGCAAAGAGACCGAATGAAGCTAATGAAGGCTAATATTCTTTTTAATCTTTCAAAGTTGATTTTAACATGCGATAAAAGGGGTGTGAGTAAAGAGGCTGATAGTAATTAATGTTGATAATTTTGGGGAAAAGTATGAATTTTAATCTTGTAAAGGCTTGATTATAGATGAATGGATATGCCCATATGCATGGAAATTCTTATTTTAAAAGAGTTACAAAATATCCATACTTACGTCCTAGATCTTGAGACATATGACTAATGAATGAATTGAGATATGTGCGCAGATGCAAGACAACATGCTTGGCATAACATAGCAGTGAAACAACTAATATGTGTCATGCATTGATAATATTAACAACTAAATGAAAATGGCAGTGCTTAAAGAAATTGGTGCAGCAAGGAGAGAGTGGCTTGTAAGAGCTCTTAAGCACTTGAGGCAACAAAGTTTAAAACTGAAAGAGAGGGAAGAGGATGGGGCTTTCTCTTAAGTCCCTCTGATCAGTATCAATGGACTCCTCCTCGGAGAAATTGGAGGGGAATTACAAGTTTAAAAGGGTTTCGATGAAATCTTGAAGAAGGATTGGACTAATCTTGTATTCATGAAGCATTGGAAACATCAGGACTCATGGGGATTGAGTTGTCATGGTTGTTGGATATTTTACGTTGTGTGTTCTTCAATTGATTTTATGCTTTATTTGTCATTTTGACCGTTGATTGTGCATGGCCATGTCGTTTTGTCTGTGGTTTTCCTTTAGGATTGTTGTTGTGGATTTCATTTTTACAATGTTTCCCATTGTTGTCACTTGAAATTTCCTTCAGTTTGATATTTTTTTTTCTATTTTTATGCTTAGGGGCCTTGGGGCAAGTTGGTTGGGGTGGCATGGAAGCCACAAGGCTCTAGTAGAGGGTCGGTGATTTGAATGGGATAATTAGTTTGTTGTACTAAATTCCTTTTTAGAATATGTTAAAAGTGCTTAAGGATTCATGAGGTTAATTGCAAGTTTAAAGATGATTTTTTGAGTGTTTTTATGTAAATTTTATGTACAAATTAACATAAACAAATGACTGAACAACAACATATAATAGACATGAACATAACCAAAACGGTATCACAACACTGCATGATGAAGAAGTTCACCTCGCCTGGGTTACGTCTTCTTGATCCAGCTTCCAATGGCTTGTCCCTCTCTATTATGCTCAAAAGTGTGAATACATCAGTTTACAATGCTCATATAGCTCTTAAACTTGTTCCAATCTCTTGGCCCTCTCTGTTATTCTCAAAAGTGTGAATACATCAATTTACAATGCTCAGATAACTCTAAAAACTATTTCGATGGCTCCATAATGCCCAAAAATGCCTTTGTAGCCTCTTTATGCTCCTGGTTTGGTAAAAAAAATTAAAGATGTTATGGCTTCCCCAAGTCTTTCTGCTAATCACACCACAAATTCCCCAAAATTCGACACCATCCTATAATTTCGCTCGGATTTCCACTAGCTAGGCGCCATTTCCGCCAATTTTATGGAGAAATTGTTGGACGCTTTAATTAGCATCTAACGCCTAAAAGTTGCAATTTGTGGGGGGCCACATGCCTGGTGCTAAGGACAATGACTCGCCCTTGCCAGCAGGGTCCCCTGCTCCATTCTTTGGTGGTCACATACGGTGGTGCATCCAATAGCTGGACCCTACCCGGATTGGCGCAGACATTATGTTTAAATAAATGTCACTACCCATATATATTGAGAACTATGGTATGGCATATTGGTAGGAGGCTTGTCTTGATACTTGGAGGTCGCAGGTTCGACCCCCACTACTATTTATTAGACCCTTGACCAAAATTTTGGTGGCCCTCGGGTTGCCACTTGGCGACCCTTGGCTGGGCCACGTGGCAGCCTATGGTTGGCCACCTTCCGACCAATCAAAATTCGCCAAATCTGAACCAATCACATCGTGCCACTTGGCACCACACCATTCATCAAAGTTGCACAGTTACCCTACCACATAGGCATGCCCAGTAAACTCCACATCAGCTGTACCGACTGCTCACTGGGTTGTCTGCATTTTTTTTTCAAATCGTCTATTTGGGAAAATGAACAGGACATGATTTTGGGAGCATACGGAGTCCGTTTCGCCCGAAACAAGTTGCGATGGATTCAGGATGACGAGAACTACACAGTCATTCAGGTTCCACACATATCTAAAAACTTTGAATTTTGAGCTAATTTTTGAGCACCTGATCAATCGAGGAGGACTAACAGAACAAAAAAATCGAGAGAGGCATATGCATAAGCAACGTGTGTAAATGAAAATGAGAAAGGTCGGGAAGAGGTAGAGTGTGCCTGGCATGAACAAGAATATGATGATAGTGAACATATGGGTCGGAAAATACCATCTCTAAATTACCTCGAAACACTACTCTTAAAAATGACAACAAACATAAATGAGTAAATATACATTACTGGAATTTGACTGTGTAAATAGTTTGAACCAAAATAATAGTTGAGAGTGTTGGTATTAAAAACAAAGTCAAAGGGTGAAGGGAGGAATTCAAATAAGAGAATTTCTCTAGTCACATGCAACTATTGTTGAAATTTCATTCATGCTTGCATAAAAGCATGAGTTCTCTAAACCGTGATTCTAATTGACATGTGTCAATGTGTGTTGACAACCAAGTGGGTTGGTTGGTCCATGGGATAATGGACAATGATATGGCAACCATGAGAATGACTCAAAGGAGGTTCTCATGACCTTAACTGATTTTACATTTGTAAATATGTGATATATTCATGATCATGTAAATGTTTATATACATATATGAATTCCATTGTGATTGACAGGTTATTGTATAGATCATTCTTTTGAAAGAATGGTTGATCATGCTTATGCATTTAGCATATGAATGGATGGCATGCTTATGATTCCCAATTATGTGAGGAATCAGTTGGGCAAGGAGTAGCACTGGCTGATCTATGATCTTGATGTCATGTGATTCTAATTCTCAAATTGTGCCAATGTTTGCATTATGAATAGGGAATGTTGAAGGATATATCAACAAAATGGAAGTAGTGTGATTTGCAACATGTTGGGATAAGCATGGAAAAGTGAAGGAGACACAAAAACGGGTATTGGGCCATGGGGGATTATGGAAAAAACATGGTAAAATCCAATGTTTAGGTGAAGGAAGAGGGTCATATGGATTCCCGTTTTGGGTAGAGGCCTTGTAGCATTTGGATTCATGATTTATACGAGTGGAGATGGTATAATCTCTGGATTCCCAATGATATGAGACTACAGGCTTGCAGTTGGTTATAGTGTTTTACATTTTGTATTGTAGCATGTGTACATGTTGTGTTGTCTATGTGTGTATGTTTTATTGTACCATGTGTATATGTCGTTGGACAAGCAAGTATGGGACTGCCTGGGCCCTTGTGCCATGTAATGTATTGGTGGAGGTAGGTCAACCTTTGGATTTTAGATGATAATGTGTCAGGTGGAGGCAAGTTAGCCTTTGGATTTTAGATGATAATGTGTCAAGTGGAGGTGGGTTAGCCTCTTGATTCCCAATGATAATATTTTGTCGCCAGGAGACTACTTGGTTTAATAGCGCCCATAGTTGCGAATGGGCTTATATATGTAATCATAATTGGGTGGAGGAATAAATCTCTAGATTCCCTTGATGATTGACAATGGAGGTGAGCCTCTGGATTCCCTTGTTGCTTTGGAAATTGATCCAATGTATGGAAGTTGAAGAGAAGAGAAGAGAAGAAAAGGCACTGGTCGTTTGCCAGTTTGGAAACTGATCCAATGTGTGTACGAGGTCAAAGAGTAGAGAATTCCATTAGATTCTTGTCGGGTTTGGGAAATGATCTAGTGTGTGTAAAGTAAGCAACAAAGGGAAAATTAATATAAGTATCAATATTTCATTCAGTTTCTAAATTTCTAAATTATGAACATAATTTAATGCTCTGATTTATAATGGTTGGTTTATGATCTAACCTTGTTTTGTTATGATAGGAATGAAAATAACTTCAAGCTCATCTCATGGATAAGTTACCAATGAAGTATGATTTAATTCCTTACAATTCCTTTACGAGGATTCTAATGGAAATTATATGCCATGATGTAGGGAAGCATGGAAATTGCTCAGTTTGGGTGGTTGGAGCTGGCTACAAGATTGATAGCAACAACAATAAAAGGAATTAGAGCATGCAATAGTACAGGGGTAAAATATTTTAGGGACAGATCCATCATGGGACATTAAAACCAATGGTTCCAATTGATTTCCATAAAGAATGCCATTATCAGTATCATAGTTTTGAGGTAGGGATATGCCTTGGTTTTGAGACCCCTTCGATGCGAGGAAGCCTTGCCAAGAATGGATCACTCGAGGGGATGGGAAGTAGAGAAGGGGATGCCTAAAATTAGAAGGCGAGTGACTGCATCGAAGGGGGGTGAACATATTACCCGAGGGATAGAGAAGCGGAGAAGGGAAGGCCGAAAAATAAATTGTTTTTTGGTCATGAGCATAGTTGATTAGGATTGGAAGCATATTGGGGGTGTGCCCAAAAGTAATGAGCATGGAACTATTCAATGAAGGAACAAGGAGAGAAAGGATAACAATGTTGGAGATTGGAGGCAGGAAAAACTCCAAGGAAAGGGAACAAATCCAAGTTGGATCGAACCAAAAGACTACAAAAACGGCTGTTAGTAGAGGGATAACTTTATAAAGTGATGGTTGCTGAGTGGTTGGGTGAACCACTATGCATATGAATTCTATTGTAAAAGCTGAAACGATTTGCACATACAAAGCTCCATATTAGTTATGTTGTGTCCTTAAAGCAATATTTGTATATTGTATATAGAAAAAGAACACTAAGGATGGTGTTCCCCTAAAGGGGAGGGGTTTATGACAACCCCGATTATTTTCCACCAATGTATACAATATAAATATTTGATTAAAGTAAATGGGATGACTCAAGGGACACAAATTACAAAGTTGAGGAGATTACCTGCTTGTATAGTTTAAGGTTTCCTTAAAACAAGAAATTTGAATTGGTTCATGGCAGTTGGAAACTATGCAAAAAAGGGAAAATTCGTATTATCTTATCATCTGGAAAAAAAAGACAAAAAAAATGTGCTTCTTTGCAACAATATACAAGGAATAAGGGACAAGAATTAAAAAAGAAAAATGGGAAAACTACAAGTTCGTAGGGTGTGCTAGCCACCCACTATAACAAATTAACCAACAAACAACAAATATGGGGGAGATATAGGCAAGTAGCACCATTTTGATAGGTAGACAAGATTTTGAAAAACATAGGTAACTCTCTTAAGGTTGCATAGGGGATAGGAAAAAGTGCATAGAAGCAGCCTAAGATTGCAGAAAGGAGATAAGAAAAATATAAATCGAAAACTTGGTACTCAGAGTAGAATGTTGTTTTGAAGTCTAGTGTTGGCTGGAAAAAGAAAAGGACAATGTGTGAAGGGAAAAGTGAAAGAGGAAAGGAGGAATTCAAAGAGGAATCTAGATGCAGCAGGGAGATCGATTTTCAAATGGAAAGAAGGCATAAATAAATTTCTCTCAAATGAAGAACAATGGTCTCTTGATTCCTTATTAGTGAGAGGGTGGAAATGGTTTTCTCCGGAGTTCCTTGAGGGTTGGGGTGGAGAATTGTTCCTTGGATTCCTAAAAGGGGGATTTCTCAGGGCTTTCCTTGTTGTGGTTGTTTTACAGTGGGTTTTGGAGTCCCCGAGATGGCTGGAGCCACTATGTTGTAGCTTGAAGGGTGGAGATTTGTATCTTTGGATTCCCTAGTTTATGTTGGTTGTTGAATAACTGAAGGGTAGAGGTAACATGACTCTAGACTACCTGTGAAATTGTTGAATGTGTAAATAATTGGTGGGTGGAGGTGGGAGAATCTTTGGAATCCCTATTTCAACCAACAATTGGAATTTAATCCGTTGAGAAAAGGTCCCCTCAATCTCTAGAATCTAGCTTTGGGGTGATAACTACGAGTGAGAACTGGCTACAATTTTTCTATGGTTGGGTGGAGAGTCGTTGTCCCAGACTCAGTTTCCAAGTCTTAATTTCAGATAAGTGTGCCTCCGATTTGATTTGTATAATGAAGTTCAAGTTATGTTTGATATGATTATTTAAATGGTTTTATACACTAATCTTTTACAATGCTTGTATATTGCCAAATGCTATGGAATTCATAGTTGGTAAGATAACTAAACATAAGATACTTAGATTTGTATGTGAATGAGTTGACCTAATGATTGGTTAGCTTAACAAGAAACTCTCGACTCAAAAATTACTTGGAAGAGAATTTACAACCTTATATTTACTTATGTATGTATATTTCCTCGTGCAATAAAAGGAAATAATTTCGAGCATGTGAGTTTGAATCCTGAAGCATGCATATGCACAGATATGTGATCATTGTATGTGTAAAACCTATGTTCCTCTCATACTAGTGCAAAGACTATAGCCCGTGAATGGTAATGACAACTTCGCTACCTACCTTAGCGCTTTTATGTTAAGAGATCTGGGATCTTAAGATTTTCAAGTCATTATTTAAGCCACGAGAACCATGCCCAGGCATGCTAATATGAGATTTTAGATGAGGGCCAAAGTTATACCCCATTTTCCTGTTTTGTTAACCTCCTCTATCATCCTCTAAGCTACAATATTAAATGAGTGCTCTAGTAATCGTTCTTGAGCACCTCAAGATGTATAATCTAAATAATAGGTATAATATTCTATAACATATGAGTAGCCCACCCTGTGCGTGCAGAATATGCGCATGAGGTTAATTCTAATCATTGGGCAGAATGTGCATTAGCGTGGGCCATCGGATGGCAGCGGGCCGTAATTATATGTGTGTGTAATATTTATATGTGCACACCATTGCATTGTATAATTGCATGTGTGTGTGTGTGTGTGTGTGGACGATATGACCACATGTGTTGGTAGAAGTAATGTAAGATACATGGTATCAAGGCATACCAGATAGTCAAGTTCCTTTAGACCATAAGAACGAGCTACTACATGTAGCGACATTCCACGTGACAAGAAAAGAGAGGTGACACATTTGAATTAATAAGACTTTGAAGGACCATAACTTACAATATTGGAGTCTTATTTGGACAAAATTTATTTCACCAGAAAGGTCTTACCAAAACGAGTACAGTGATGATATCTAAATTGAGTCCCAAAAACTTGGAAGATACACGAAATATATATATAATTATATATATATTATATATATATATATATATATAATTAATTACTTAATTAATTAATTAAAAATAAATAAATAAATTACCCCATTCCCTAAATATACCTTGGGATTTGAGTTAGCATAGTAACACATTCCTAAGGGTAAGGGGGTCTGTTTACTATTTTACCATAAGGCTCACTTTGATTTTTTGGAATTTTCTTCCTCCACTTCATTCTACTCAAGCATATTATCTATCTTTCCTTTTCCTTTATGCCCCCATGCCATGCAAGAGGTCTGAAGAATATGGTTGCCATGGACACAAAGGCCACTACAGCTCTCAAGTCCAATAGGGCACCAAAGAAACAATGAATGTATATTGGGAGCATAGTCCCTTGTACATTCAAGAGCAAATTGCAATTTTGAGGCCAAAATTTGGATAAATAAGAGCTTTATGTGTCACTAGGATATAGATGAAGAAATCAATGATTAGGTACCAAATGTGAAAAATTTGAGAGCCATAAATACTAAGTATCGGAAGACAATGGTGCTTTATTATCATTCCAAGACCACATCAAGGAACATTCTACAGGACAAAGATGAAGCCAAGGAGGAATTGTTGTTGCAGCCGGATGAAGTTATGGTCCAAATCAAGGAAATCAACTCAAAGCTCCCATCCTCCTCTTCTCAATTTCATGTTAAGCATGTTTTTGTTCACGAGGAACACCAAAACTCTCTTGATGCTAAAATTGAGACCATAGATTGATAGAATATATGCTTAGGCATTTAGTTTTGGGGTAGGTTTTCTCTAGGATTTTATGATTTTAAAGAGATTAGCATCTTAACCATACACACTTTATTACTATTCATCTTGGTATTCTATTAATTTTGGTCTCACATTGTGGATAGACAATTCATATTTCTGCTACAAGTTCCTTAAGTGGTTGGCTAGCAGCTAAACTTGTTATGTATTTTGGTATTCTCGTTTAATCAACAAAATCTAAATCCTAGCTTACAAAAAAAAAATTCCCACAATGTTATTACCAAAGTGTACTCATGCACTCTTGGTTGCTAATGCATGCTCCCTAACCAATCTAATGTCGACTAAAATGAACACTCGATGATCCTTCACACCAAGAGTAATGGATTTCTTGGATTTTTTGTTAACTATGTAGTATTTGTGATTGCTAAAGTTAACATCTAGTTTGAGGTAATGTCTCGTAATTTGACTATTTGATAGAAGATGAAGCTCCATGCTTAGCACATAATACACATTAAGGAAAATTAACATTTCCCATCTAGAACAAATTTGCACATTCCTTTTTCTAACTATTATGTACTCTTCCCCATCACCAAAGATCACCAAATACTTGGAGGAAGAAGCATTTGCTTTGGAGGGAAAATTAACATTTCCCCAACACACAAAAAATTTGCAAATTCCTTTTGCCAAAAACCATATACTCTTTCCTATCACCAAAGATGATCAAGTCCTTATTAGAACAAGTAGTCTACTTTGTGAACCAATGCTACATGTCAATGAAGCATTATGGCAAGGTTAAATCCATTCTCCAAGTAGATGAATTGAACCAATTTGCATACATTTCAACCTTATTAAGTTGTCATTTCATGTTGTGTTAATTTTATCATTGATTATTATCTTGGAAGTATACATTTTATGGGGTCATTACCAATGAATCTTTGAAAGATTTAGCATTACGTGTTAATACTTGAAGTATTATATTGTTCTTTCCTTTGTATCTATTATTTATAATCAATCTATGTATGGAAAAATAGGATTAAGGTGGATCGAAATATTTAATGAATTGTGTGTATTGATTTTTTGTAAATCTTTCATGAATTTAGGAATTTAATGAATCATGTATATTGATTTTTTTGTAAGTATTTCAAGTATTTGTTCCCTTTAATTTCATTTTTATTTTTATTTTTATTTTTTTAAAGAAAAAACTATTTTTCTTTGCCACTTACAAGAGTGAAATGAGGATTACCCCCTCTCGCTACTGAATTCTTTCAAATTAGTCTAAGACGAGGAAGTTTATACAACTTCCATAGGGTGCATAAGAACATTTCCTTGGCTAGGAACATCTCAAGGAACAACATATATGATAGATTAAAAAAACAACAACAACAACGCTTGATCAAATCATTAATTAATTACACCACTTTTATGATTCTAATCATTATGAATTATAGGGTTCTAAAGAAGAATGCATATATTTCACACCAACATCTTAATGGTGAACTACATATCGAGTAATTTAAATTATTAAAGTGCTTTGTATAGGTTATTAGGGAAATGCATCAAATACATGAAGGTTGTGTGTCTTGTCATATAATAAAGGGTAACTAGATGTCATAATTCTAAGCATATGAGTGCAAGGGTGACCATATTGTCCAAGCAAGCAAGTGAGAGGGTAATGTTGATGGAGACTACCGTGATCCCACTCTTTCTTTCATTGAACAAATATTCTCTTCGCAAGAGAATTAATCTCCCGTCCACAAAATTAATGAATTCAAGTGGTCAAAGGGGTAATAACATAATTAAGCTTAGTTTTGCTACGAAGATCCAAATTATATGTGATGAAAAAACTTAGGGAGGATTTTCTTTTGTCAAATATTTAATCTCTCTTTCAAGCTTCTTTTGTTATTCTCAGTAGCTTTTGAAGCTTTACAATTTTAATTTGGTATAGCATACATTTCAAGCCTCCTTAGAACGCTACCAATTTTTCTCTATGAGGTAACATGGACAACCCATCTCCACCGGTATCACATAGACGAGGGGATTTTTAATCTTAGTAAGTAAGAGTGGTCAAGTCTCTGTTTATCGGAAAGGAATAATCTAGATATTATCTCAATGAATGCATTGTTATAAAAGTTCACTCCTCTCACATCAAGGAGAGGGTTAGGGTCACTTTGCATGGCCTCCAAACATCTCTGAAGTATTAGTTAGTGGTTATTGTGAGGGATAATGGTGATTAGGAAATATAAAGGGGCAATATGCAAAGGGGAAGTGAGTACCATGAGTTTGTAGTTCCAAAGTTGCCCAAAAAAGTAGGTCATGGATTCCCAAAAGTTTTATCACAGAAATCCGTTAGTGTCCTTTTAAAATTCTGGAAAAGATTAGTACCAATGCATTTAAGCTTGATTTGCCTCCTTATATGCAAATATACTCTATTGTTAATGTTGAGAATTTGAGATTATTTGAGCCTCCTTTGATTGATTTTCAAGGAGAGAATGTTCAACTACCATTAATAGATGATTTCTCACCATAATATCTAGATGAGCTTCAGCAAGATCTCATACTTGACAGAAGAACCAAAACTTCAAAGAGAGGGGATGTCGAATACCTTAGAGTGGGACCCAAGGGACAAAAGCCTTCTCAAGCCAAATGGTTGCAGATCGAGAAGGTGAGGGAGTTGTACCCTCACCTGTTGAACAACTGATAGTATCTTTTGGGATCCAAAAGGTTTCCTGTGGGGAGGAATGAACAAGTGCTCAATATTTAACTCTAAAAAACAAAGTTCTCAGAATGGCTCGAAACTTGAATGACCATGTCTGTCTTAGAAAAACTATCCTAACACAACTCATTTCATTGAAAACCGAGATCATATGAGAAATTTATTGTGTTATGATCACTTTGCTAAACAGGCGAAATTTCCAAAAAAAATGCCCAGTCAGTGCATAGCTAGTAGTCCGTACTACTGACGTGGCTAGTGATTAGGAAGGGTCAATGATGGTCAACATCGAATCACAGATGGACAAGTGGCATCGTTTCATTAGGTTACATAGGTGGTGTGTTGGCGCAATCTTATTGGTTTGATTTTGGGCCAATGAAATAATGCCATGTGGCAAGCCTAAAGGTCGCCATGTGGCACCTCCAAATGGCCTAAGTAGAGTGTAGTTCAAAAAATTTTTGCTGGAAGTCAAGGTCGAACCCACGACCTCTGGCACACAGACAACACGCCTTAATGCCTCCGTTACCGGGTGATGTTTACCCCATATGTTCTCAGCATATATTTAAACTTTATTAACGTTGGAGCGGGCGGTTAGGAGGGTCAGTGCTCCGCATGTGATCACAATGTTGCAAACATTAGCGGTTATGGTTATGAAACTCGGCGGCTCCAGCATAGACCGTTACCCCAATGGTTTAGTGCATGCTATGTGAACAAACATCGCAGTCATGGTTGCAGTTTATCCGCCGGACAGTTCGCCAACACCGTAACAGTTAGTACTTACCATGTGAACACAAAGGATGTTACAGAAACATTCAACTAATCTGATGGCTTCGACAAACTTCAAAACCGTAGCATGTGTCCAATTCTGGTGGCAATTAAGGTTATGGTTAGCCTAATCCGCTTGATTAGCGCTAAACCATAAATTAAACTCCAATTAACACTAATTAACTATCAGTTTAGTCTGGTGGCAATTTTGGAGGTGCCCCCAATTTTGGGCCTTCCTCCACATTTAGCACGCTAACTGGAGTCATTCTAGATTTAGCAGAACTTTTATAGGAAAAGGTTAACTGAGTCATAGAGAAGGCAATTTTCGACCAAATTGAGCTCAGGAAGAGGTGTTCTTGGCTAATTTGGACATTCTGAAGACATTGGTGTGGGTATCAAGATCCATATAACTTTGTAAAACAACGTTTCTCCATATTGAGCTAATATAGAGGCCCAAGAAATGGAAGTTGGACCAAGGAGATGTAGGCCAGGAGGGGCGAACTCCTTCATCAAAACACTATGTTAAATTGTTTCTTTGATGGTTTGTTGTACTTTGAATGTCTGTTTTTCAGTATTTGTTTTGAAGTTATTTTTCTCATGAATGTCATTTTAAACTTAAGGAAATTTACCTGATTACATATACAAATAGTTAATGAAAGCTCAGTACAAGAAGCAATAAGCAAGAATATGTCTAGAAATTTGTAATTGATACTAGCACAACAAAAACTAATCATTGTGATTGGTTGCAAAATTGCGATGCTTACAAGGTTAAAGTTGCAGAAAGGAGAAGGGAAGCTATTGGTTGCAACTCTTGAGGTAATGCCCAGAAGAAGGAGAGCCACAAGACCACAATCTCCACCACCCAAAGTTCCAATCCCTGTTGCTCTTGAAACTCCTCAAGTTTTTCCTTCAACTAAGAATTAAGAGGTACAAGCAGTACCAGTTTCTGAGCCTCAATCCACAATCATTATGTCTGGAGAAAGAGAGCCTGAAGGTCCTTCTTCAAAAGAGGAATAATTCAAGAAAGCTTTCTTCACTTTAACTGAGATGATTAAAGTTTTCTATGAAGAGAAGAACACTATAATGGTTGGAGAGAGTTCTAAACCTCCACATGGAGAAGGAAGCTCAGAGGATAAAAAGGATGAGAAGAAGGATTCAAAATGGAATGGTGGAAAGCCACCTTCATCTCCACCAGCCTCATCATCTTCCTCGCCATCTTCATCATCTCACACAGCATCATCTTCCACTACCACCACTGAAACTACCCGTACTAATTGAAAAACCCCAAAAGGAAAGACTCCCTTACTCAAATTGGACATAAAATTCGAACTTTCCATGTATAATGGAGAGGTGAATGTAGAAAATTTGGACAATTGATTTGATAATTGGAGGTATACAGTAGAATTCAAAACCTTAAAAAAGACCACATAAAAATCGAGTTGGCTTCACTTAGGCTAGAAGGAGTTGCACTAGTTTGGTGGGAAGCAAAGACTCAAGAGGAAATGTGAATCCATGGTAAGATATCCATTACTTGGGTTGAATTTGTTTAAGCAATTAAAAGACAGTTTTATCCTTTATCCTATATGCAAAAATCCATTATGAGTTGGTAGAATTTTAGGGAGCTTAAAGGTCAAATAGTCCAAGATTATACAGATGAGTTTAGGAAAAGGGCTTTGTTATTAGGAGTAAATTTGAATTCCCAAGATACACTGCTGAAATATATTTGGGGTTTACATTCCTATTTGAAACATATTATTCTTATGTTCAATCCAAACAATTTAGATGAGGTATGTGTGCAAGCCACGCACCTTGAATCTAGAGGAAAGAACATTCAGGAAGAGGGTAGTAAGAGGAAGCGGTTCAAGGGCAAGGAGAAATATAAGGGTGGAAAATGGAAGGGAAGAAAGAATGCAAGTGTGAAGAAAGAAGGGGAGAAAATCACATGCGAACATTGTTCCAAAGAGGGGCATGATGAAAACCACTACTGGAAATTCCATCCTGAATTAAGGCCTAAGAAAAAAACAATAAGGGAAAACAAAGACGACCGTTAGGTTCAGATTCTGGTGATGAGACCAAGATTTCAGCCATGGTTACAAAAGGGAAAGAAACTGTTGCAAGCACTAGTTCATCACATATTCAAAACAACACTCAAAATGAAGAGTTAAGAATAGAGTTGTTTCATGTAAGAGTGATTTAAAATCATACAAAGATTGATGCATTATTTGATATTGGGTCACAATCAAACCTGATTTCAAAAGACTTGGTAAAAAAACTAAACCTTGAAACTGTACCTCATCATAAGCCATATACATTGGGTTGGATAGTTAACAATGCAAACTTACAGGTTACAAGGAAGTGTTTATTCAAGTTTGCTATTACTGAAAAGTTCATTGATGAAGTTGAATTAGATGTAGTTCCACTTGACATCTCAGGAATCATTTTGGGTAGTCCTTATTTGTATGACAGGAAAGCAATATTTTATCGCCATGACAACAAATACATATTGCTTAAGAATGGGGTGGAGTACATTGTGAGAGCCCATCGCAAAAAGTTGAACATTTCTTTGGTTAATGTAGGGCAGATGAAGAGCTAGTAAATGCAAGTAAAAATTTTGTGCTTCTTGTGATCAAGAAAAGGAATGATATTGATTATCAATATTGTGAAAGGTTGTGATGATAAATTGAAATCTTATTTTTTTGATGTGGTAAGAAAGCATGCCGAGATGTTTCAGGAACCAAAGGGGTTACCTCCCAAGAGGGAAATTCAGCATGAGATTCAGTTGCAACAGGATGTTCCACTTCAAAACATTGGCATGTATCACATTTCGATTATGGAAAGCATGGAAATCAAAAAGTAAATTCAAGAATTGTTGAACAAAGGTATCATATACCCATCTACTTTGCCATGCGGTTCTCCATTTGTCTTGGTGCCAAAGAAGGATGGAACTTGGCACATGTGTGTGGATTTCCGTGCACTGAACAAAATCACAGTAAACAATCATTATCCAATCCTAAGAATTGTTGATTTGCTTGATCAGTTGAGGTATGCAAAGTATCTCACTAAGTTAGACTGTTATGAAACCAATTCACAAAAAGATAGATAAGATAGATCAATGACTTCAAAATCAACATCTTTGAGGGGGAAACCTCCTCTACATTACAAAAATGAATAGTTCTTGGATGATACAAATGACAAGACCTCTTTTATATATATAGGAGTCTAAGGGGTCATAATATAATTAGAACCGACATAACAATAATAATGTAAGGGCGCAATAATAACAATAGTGAGCTTCTATGGGGCACAATAATAACAATATGGGGACTACATGGGCACAATAATATAATAAGTGGGTTGCACTAATAACAATAAGGGTTTACACTAGTAGTATAGGGATCTAACATGCCCCTCTCCTTCAAAAAGTGTTGTCCTCAACGCTTGAGTAGTTATGGATGCTTCTGTATAAAATTATCGTCCTCCCGTGTGGAATCTTCAGCGGGTAAGTTCTTCCACTTGATGAGATACTCTGAAATTGATCGATTTCATAGTTGTCAGGTTCTTGTTTCTGTGAATGCTTCAGGGTCCAATATGGTTTTTCCTTCCTCGTAAAGTTCCGACAATATTGTTTGAACTAGGAGCTTCTCACCTATAACCTTCTTTAAGCATGAAACATGGAAAACTGGGTGCACTTGGGAAGATGCAAGAAGCTCCAATTTGTATGCCATAGTATCAATCTTTTGTAACACCTTGTACGGACCATAATACTTTGGCGATAACTTATTATCCTTCTTAGCTTGCTTGAGGGACATTTGTTTGTATGGTTGTAGTCGTAGAAATATCCAGTCACCTACATCAAAACTTCTTTCACTGCGATGTTAATCTGCATGTTGTTTCATTCTATTCTGAGCCAACGTGAGGTTATCCTTTAAGAGTTTGAGAACTTGTTGTTGATGCTTGATGTGATCCTCCACTGTACGAACCTTATATTTTTCTTTTAAAGATGATGTGATTGACGGTGGATGATATCTACAAAGTGCCATAAATGGGGTCATTTTTGCTACAGTATGGAAGGAAGTGTTATAACACCATTCAGCTAGAGGAAACGTCTTGACCCATTTTGTTTATTTATTAGATAAAAAGAAACGAATATATCCTTCCAAACATTTTTTCACTATCATAGTTTGTCCATCAGATTCAGGATGATAAGATGAGCTATGAGCTAATTGAGTACCCAAATATTCCACCTCTTGTACTCCAAAGAAACAATTGGAGCTTTTTGCATATAATTGTTTCTCCTCCAACAGTTTGAGCACCATGTCAACATGTTGAACATGATCCTTCCAAGACTTTATGTAGATTAGTATATTATCAAAAAATACCAACGCAAATTTTCGAAGTAAGGGTTTGAAAATGGTATTCATCAAACCTTGAAATGTAGAAGGTGCATTGGTAAGTCCAAAAGGCATGACCAAAAATTCATAATGACCCTTATGAGTTCTAAACGTTGTTTTTGGAATGTATGCAATCTTCATTCTAATTTGATGATAGCCTGAACGAAGATCCAACTTGGTGAAGTAAATTGCTCCATGTAATTCATTCAATAATTCATCAATGTCAAGAATGAGAAATTTATCTTTAATAGTAAGCTTGTTAAGCTCCCTATAATTTGAACAATGCGCCATGATCCATCCTTCTTGTGTACCAATACCGCTGGAGCAGAGAAACAACTTTGACTAGGTTGAATTATACCAACCTCCACATTTCTGCAACCATACATTCAATTTCACTCTTTTGGGCATATTGATATTTCTAAGGCTTGATGTTTGGGGGAACATTTCCCGAAATCAAATGAATAGCATGATCATGATCACGAATAGGTGGGAGGCCTTTGGGAGTCTCAAATACCTTGGAATGATTTTCCAAAACTTTTTGGGGATCTGGACAAATAGATGATTTCGATATGGGTACCTCTAGTGAACATAATTGTGTAATTTCGCCCTGTTGTTCTTTCTTTAGAAGCTTTGTCATCCTGTTAGAGCTAATTATATTTCCCAGTTTCCCTGTGATACCCCTTAATTCAACCTCCTTTCCTTCCCAAAAAAATTTCAAGAAAAGTTCTTGAAAATTAAAAGCTAACATACCCAAAGATTGTAGGCATTGAACTCCTAGTACAACATCCGCACCACCCATTGGAATGGAAAGCATTGGACTATTCAAGACATATTCTCCCATGGATATCTTTATATTATGTCACTTTCCAGAGTAATTTATGGTTCCTCCATTTGCAACCATTACTTGACACTCTAGTGCTAGATATAGGAAGAAATTCAATTCCTTTGCTATATTACAATGAATAAAATTATGGTTACTACCCGAATCAATCAACATTGTTACCTTTTTCTTCTTGATATGCCCTTTTATCTTGAGAGTTTGAGGAGTGGTAATTCCTGTCAATGCATTACAAGATATGGTCATATTCATTTCTTCTTTCTCTGGGATTGGTTCTAGGTGTATATCCTCTTCTTTTGACGTTTCTTATTTTGTTTCTTGTTCCTTTTATTGCTCCTCTTCCCCATCTATGTAAATTAATTTATGCTCATCACACTTATGACCTTTAGTGTATTTTCTATCACGATTGTAACAAAGCCCTTTTCCTCTTTTTTCATCCAATTGTTGTGGTCTCAACCTTGTAGGTGGTGAAAGGCTATGAGCACCAACACTTCTATCTTTATAGTTATGAGTGGTAGGCTTGCTTGTTGCCCTAATTTTGCTTTCAATTTTCTTGCCAACCTGTATGCCTTCTTCAATGAATCAGGTAACCAAAGGCGAGCCTCATGTTGAATGTTATCCTTTAAAGTCCCTATGAAGACATCAATCCTCTGCTTCTCTGGAATATCATTTAACCTTATATTCAATTTTTGGAAGTCCTCAATGTGGTCTGCCATCCAACCCTTTTATTTGAGATTTATGAATTGGCTAAACAAGGTGTTGCTCTGTGTATCTTCATAATGTGATATCATTTCCTCTGTGAAAATTGACCAAGTGACAAGTTGTTTATGAGATAAAAGCCCTTTATACCATAAAAATTGATTCGATTCTAAATATAAAGATGCAGTATGTACCTTTTGTAACAGTTGCACATCATGTAGATCAAAATATTTCTCCATTTGTAGTATCCATATTATGGGATCCTTCCTTGCAAACTTCCTCATATCGATCTTTGGAATATGGTGGGTCTTAAATCCAATGTTAGATTCTATGAAATCATGATTAACATTTATTTTGTTCTCATCATGAGTTTCCTCTACTACATTTTCGTCGTTAGGAGGCCTTTCTTGTAGCATCTTTGTCCCACCTTCCTTCAAACCTTCCATGTATTTATTCAGATCTTCCATGCCTTTCTTCAAATCTGCTTCCCCACAATCGATATTATATTCCTTGGCACATATAAAACAATTTATCTTAGCTTCGATCCCATTCTTCAAATCCTCCATCCAATTTTTCTTATTAGGTGTTTATATTTTCTTGATTCGAGTCATTATTTTTCTTGCTTTTAGAAGCTCGATCTTGAATCTATTGTATCTCTGAAATTTTGGATCTCCAAGGCGTGAAATTGAAACATGCAGTAGCCCTCTATGTCCTCTTTCCAATGCCACCAGTTTGATAGAAATCGGATTCTCCAAGAAATACTTATGCCCAATATCCCAAGATGACTTGCTTATATATTTTTTTAGTAGAGAGAACTTATGCGAAGTACCACATGTTACTGTTTTGACCTTCGGACCTGAAAAGAATACATCGAAAATTGTAGTCCATCCTCTTTCTATAGATTCTTATGAAATTTCAATCTCATGCTCAGAGAGAAAGTTATGACAATTTTCCCTAGGTCACCGATTTGGGATGTAATTTGGGAGCCTGCAGAAACCCTAAATGCCTTGGACTGTATCTCTGAAAATATAGTGAAACAAGATCTGAAATTTGGGTCTGAGATTCACCACGATTTCGGCTCAAATGGGTTTTAATATCAGTGTCTGAACCTTCGTAGAAAAAAATTATAGCAAAAATGCCACGATGATCTGTTTGAGATGGAATTCTGGAGCTTGCAAAAACCTTAACTTCCTCATATCATATCTCCGAAAATGTAGTGAGACAAGATCTGAAATTCGGACCTGAGGTTTAGAACGATTGCCGCTCAAATGGGCTTTTGTTTTAGCTTCTAAAACTTCTTATAAATAAAGGTATGTCGAAAATGCCACGATGACCTGTTTGGAGAAGCGAAACCCTCGAATCCAAATCTCTTATACCAAATGTTATGAAACCAGCTCACAAAAAGATAGAAAAGATAGATCAACGACTTCAAAATCAGCCTCTTCAAGGGGGAAACCTCCTTTACATTACAAAAATGAACAATTCTTGAATGATACAAATGACAAGACCTCCTTTCTATATAAAGGAGTCTAAGGGGTCATAATATAATTAGAGTCGACATAACAATAATAATCTAAGTGCACAACAATAACAATAGTGGGCTTTTATGGGGCACAACAATAACAATATGGGGACTACATGGGCATAACAATATAATAAGGGGTTGCAGTATTAACAATGAGGGGTTACACTAGTAGTATAGGGACCTAACATAGACTTACGAAGTGGTTATCCTCAAGTTTGGATAGCCGAAGAAGACATTTGGAAAACCACATTTAAAACTAAACAAGGATTGTTTGAGTGGCTTGTTATGCCTTTCAGTCTTACAAATGCTCCAACCACTTTCATGAGTGTAACGAATGATGTATTGAGACCATTTTTAGATGATTTTGTCATTGTCTACTTAGATGATATTCTAATATTCAACAAGTCAAGAGATGAACATGTCATGCATGTAAAAAAAGTACTTGATGTCTTGAGAAAAGAACAGTTGTTTTTAAAGATGTCAAAGTGTGAATTTGGCAAGACTTCATTGGTGTATTTGGGACACATTATTGGATGAGGTGAGTTGAAGATTGACCCCTCTAAGGTTGAGGTCATTCTGAATTGGCCCAAGCCCAATACAATTATAGAGGTAAGAAGATTTTTAGGGGCAACACAATATTGGAGAAAGTTTATTGCTATTTTTTCTTCAATTGCAGCTCCCTTCAATGCATTGAAAAGTGTCAAGAAAGTCTTCCATTGGGGAGATGTACAATAGAAAGCATTTGATGCTTTGAAGCAAAAGATAAGTTCAACACCGGTATTGGCTCTTCCGGATCTTAGACAGCCATTTGAGATTCAAATGGATGCAAGCGATTATGCCATCGGAGCAGTTCTATTGCAACATGGTGAGCCCATTTCATTTCATTCTGAAATATTTAATGTAGTTGTAACTAATTATCCCACCTATGACAAAGAACTTTATGCATTGGTACAAAGTGCTAAGAAATGGAAGCACTATTTGATGGGGAAGGAGACCATCATCGATACCAACCATCAACTATTGCATTACATACAACATGCATACAACAGGGCAAAGCATTCTTCCACAAACACATCACCATTTGAGGCATGTTATGGGTACTTGCCAAGATCACCATTGGACTTCATCTTTGAGAAAGATGTTGCCATCAATGGTCACAGTGACATCGATAAGGCAAAGAAGTTCATAGAGCAAATTTAGTTGATACATCATACAGTGCAGGAACAACATGAGAAAAGTCAAAGCAGCTACAAGGCAAGGCATGCTAAACACCGAGTTGATCACAAATTTCAAGTTGGAGATGAAGTTTTATTATATATTAGCAAAGAGAGACATCAAGGGGAAGGTAAAAAGCTTAAACCAATCTGTTATTGTCCTTTTAAAATTATGGAAAATATTGGTAACAATGCATTTAAGCTTGATTTTCCTCCTTATATGAAAATATACTCCGTTGTTAATGTTGAGAATTTGAGATTATTTGAGCCTCCTTTGATTGATTATCAAGGAGAGAATGTTCAACTGCCACCAATAAATGATTTCTCGCCAGAATATCTGGATGAGCTTCAGCAAGATCTCATACTTGACAGAGGAATCAGAACTTCGAAGAGAGGGGATGTTGAATACCTTAGAGTGGGACTCAAGGGACAAAAGCCTTCTCAAGCCAAATGGTTGCAAATTGAGGTGAGGGAGTTGTACCCTCACCTGTTGAACAATTGATAGTATCTTTTGGGGTCCATAAGGCTTCTTATGGGGAGGAATGATCAGGTGCTCAGTATTTAGCTAAAAAATAAAAGTTCGTAGAATGGCTTGAAACCTAAACGACCGCGTCCATCTTAGAAAAACGATCCTAACGTGCAACTCATTTCATTGAAAACCGAGTTCGTATAAGAAAGTCATTGTGTTTTGATCGCTTTTCTAAATAGCCAAAATTTGCAAAAACAAATGCTCAGTCACTGCATAGTCAGCAGTCTGTACTGCTGACATGGCAAGTGACTAGGCAGGGTCAATAATGGTCAACAACAAATCATAGATGGACAAGTGGCATCGTTTCATTGGGTTACATATGTGGTGTGTTTGCGCAATCTTGTTGGTTTGATTTTGGGCCAATGAAAGAGTGCCATGTGGCAAGCCCATAGGTCACTACGTGGCACCTCCCAACAGCCTAAGAAAAGTGCAGTTTTGGTGGAAGTCGAGTTTGAACCCATTACCTCTGGCACATAGTCTGCATGCCTTAACCGCCTCCGCTACCGGGGATGCTTACCCCATATGTTCTCGGTATACATTTAAACTTTATTAATGTTGGAGTAGGCGATTAGGAGGGCTATCCCTCTGCTTGTGATCACAATGTTGCAAACGCTGGCGATTACGATTATGAAACCTAGCAGCTTCGACATAGACCGTTACCCCGACAGTTTAATGCATGCTATGTGAACAAACATCACAATCACGGTTTTGGTTTATCCGACAAATAGTTCACCAACACCACGATAGTTAGTACTCACCATGTGAACACAAGGATGTTACACCAAACAGTCAGCTAATCCGACGGCTCTGACAAACTTCAAAACCGCAGGATGTGTCCAATTCCGGTGGCAGTTAAGGTTACGGTTAGCCTAATCTATGTGATTAGCGCTAAACCATAACTTAAACTCGACTTAACACTAATTAAATATTAGTTTAGTCTGGCGACAATTTTGGGGTTGCCCCCAATTTTGGGCTTGTCTCCACATTTAGCGTGCTAACTGGAGTCATTCCAGATTTAGCGGATTTTTTCTAGGAACAGACTGACTGAGTCATAGAGAAGGCAATTTTCGACCAAATTGAACTCAAGAAGAGGTGTTCTCGGCTAATTTGGAAATTTTGAACACATTGGTGCAGGTATTAGGAGCCATAGAGATTTGTAAAACACCATTTTTCCATATGGAGTTAATATAGAGGCCTAAGCCATGGAAGCTAGACCAAGGAGATGTAGCCCAGGAGGGGTGAACACCTTCATCAAAACACTGTGTTAAAGTGTCTATTTGATGGTTTGTTGTACTTTGAATGTTTTTTGTTCAGTTTTTGTTTTTGAAGCTATTTTGCTCATGAATGTCATTTTAAACTTAAGGAATTTACCTGATTACATGCACAAACAACTAATAAAACTTTAGTACAAGAAGCAATAAGCAAGCACATGTTTAGAAATCTGTAATTGATATTAGCACAACAAAAACTAATCATTTAAAAATAGATCAGTAGTGAATATTTTCATTCCACAACTTAGGATGCTTGCTACAATACCCACGAAGAAGATGTATCGTTGTCCTGTTCACCACCTATGTTTGACCATTTGTTTGTGGATGAAATGTTGTACTCTTTTTTAATTTGGTGTCCATGAATCCCCACAAGCTAGACCAAAAATTCTCAACAAAGTGAGAATGTCGATCACTAACAATGGATGTGGGCAATACAGATTGCACCCATACATTCCGAAAGAATAACTGAGCAATTTGTCCAACTGTAATTTGCTTTTTACATGGCATCAAAATACACATTTTTTTGAACCTATCCACAACTATGTACAAATAATCATGACCTGTTTTTGACAATGGAAGACCTCCTACAAAATCCATAGAAACACTCTCCCATGGTCGTGAAGGAACCAAAGGTGGTATGTACAATCCTAACTTCCTATAGCTAAGCATACTAACTGCACATAATGAACATCCTTTAATAAAACGTGACATATTTTCAAGCATACGAGGCCAATAACAATACCTCTGTAGATGTGCTACCATCTTACTTACACCGAAATGAATAGCAACAAGAGAAGTATGTGCCTCTCTTATGATGTTGATTCTTTCTCCCCGTGGAATACCAAGCTTGCCAACATGGTACAACAAGTTATCATGCAAATGATAATCCAATTCCTCTAGTTGGTTATCTTGACTCAAGCTTGCATAGACATACTCAAAGTCATTCTCTAATGCATATTGCTAAATATAAATTTGATGCAAAACAAAATTATGCTTGAGTAAAGTAGTTGCACTAATAATAGGCCTAGAAAGCATATCAACAACTTTAATGTAGATACATTTCTTATACCTAATTACCAAGCAGAATTGTTGAAGAAAACCCATCCATCGGAAGTGCCTTGATTGCTGCAACTGAGATTGAGATTGCAAGTATTGCAATGGCTGATGATCAGTGTGAATGATTGTCTCCTTACCCATCAAGTAGTGTTTCTATTTTTTCAGACCTTGCACCATTGCATACAATTCCTTGTCATATGTAGGATAATTAATCATCGCGCCATTGAAAATTTCTGAATGAAAACATATAGGCTTACCATGTTGCATGAGGACTGCACCCATGGTGTAGTCACTAGCATTAGTCTAGATCTCAAATGACTATCTCAAGTCTAGAAGTGCAAGTACTGGGGATAAATTGATCTTTTCCTTCAATGCATCAAAGGCCTTTTGTTGTTTGCCTCCCCACTAAAGAACCTTTTTCACACTAGTCAATGCATGCAAAGGAGTTGCCATGGAAGAAAAGTTAGCAATGAATTTCCTCCAATACTGGGTTGCTCCCAAAAAACTTCTTACCTTAGTAACTGTCTTGGGCTTTGGCCAATTCAAAATGACATCAACTTTGGAGGGATCTATTTTCAACTCACCTCCCCCAACAATATGACCCCAGTAAACTAAAGAAGTTTTTCCAAACTCACGCTTTGACATCTTTAAATACACTTGTTCTTTCTTTAAGACATTAAGTACTTTTCTCACATGCATGACATGTTCATGATGAGATTTACTGAAAATTAAGATGTCATCTAAGTAGACTATAACAAACTCATCAAGAAATGGCCTCAACACATCATTCATCACACACATGAAGGTAGGAGGAGAATTACATTAAGCCAAAGGTATAACTAACCATTCAAACAAACCTTGTTTTGTTTTGAATGTTGTCTTCCAAATGTCTCCTTCAACAATTCTAATTTGATGGTAGCCACTCCTTAAGTCCAACTTAGTAAAATAATTTGCATATTTCAATTGATCAAGTAAATCATCTATTCTAGGCAGTGGGTAACAATTCTTTTGTAATATTTTTCAATGCACGAAAGTCCATGCACATGCACCATGTTCCATCCTTCTTTGGCACCAAAACAATAGGTGAACCACATGAAAAACTTGGCCTGATGATTCGTTTGTCCAACAACTCTTGAATTTTCTTTTTAATTTTTGCACTTTCCATCACTGCCATCCTGTACATGCCAATGTTAGGAAGAGGACTATCTTGTTGCAAATGTATCTCATGTTGGATTCCTCTCTTGGAAGGAAATCCTTTTGGTTCCTGAAACATCTTATCATATTGGTTAACAACATCAACCAATACAAATTTCAATCTCGAATCACAACCTTGAAAAGCTTCATTATCAACATCATTCTTGGGTTTGATCATTCGAAGCACAAAATTCTTGCTAGAGTTCACTAGTCTTTTCATCTGCACCGCATTAACAAGTGAAAGATTTAGTTTCTTGCTATGAACTCTCACAATATATTCTACTCCATCTTTGAACAAATGGTATTTGTTTTCATGTCTATGGAAGATAAATTTCCTGTCATAGAGATATGGGCTGCCCAAAACTATACCACATGTCTAATGGCACAAAATCAATCTCCACTTCATCTATGAAATTTGCAGTAATGGCGAATTTTGAGTTTACACTTTCTAGTTACTTGCAATTGTGCATTGTCACACACCCATCCTAATGGATATGGCTTATCATGTGGAATGGTTTCCAATTTTAAACTTTTGACAATGTTTTCATAAATGAGATTGGCTTGAGAGCCACTATCAAAAGGAGTATCAATTTTTCTATGTTTTGAGATCACCCTTATGTGAAAAAATTATATCCTCTTCTTTTCATTTGGAGTTTCATTGTGTAAATTTGAAGTGCTAGTTATAGCAATGGATTCTTTTCCTTTCATACCCATGGTTGTAATTTTAGTTTCATCACCTGAATCGGATCCCAAATCCTCTTGAGTGGTTGCAGTTGTCTTTTGTTTTCCCTTGTTGTTGAATTTCTTTGGTTTCATTTCGATATGAAGCTTCCAACAATGAGATTCATTGTGACCCTCTTTGGAACAATGCTTGCATGTTAATTTCTATCCTTCCTTCTTAATGGATGCATTTTTATTTCCCTTCCCTTTGCAACCCTTTTCTTTTCCTTTACCCTTGAATGGCTTTTTAATACCCTCTTCTGGAGTATTTTCCCCTCTTGCCTCAAGATGAGTGGCTTGCACACACACCTCATCTAGATTATTGGGATTAAACATAAGGATAGTATGCCTAAGGTAACCGTGGAAACCCCCTATGTACTTCAACAACATGTCTTGTGATTGCAAATCTACACCTAACATTAGAGACCCTTTTCTAAATTCTTGGGTGTAATCTTGCACATTTTGACCTTTAAGTTGTCTAAAGTTCTGCCAATTCATGGTGGCTTTCTTCATATATGATAGAGAGTATAATTGCCTTTTAATTGCAGCAATGAAATCAGACCAAGATATTGAGATTTTGCCATTTTTTTTTTTAATCTCTTCTTGTGTCTTTGATTCCCACCATACTAGTGTTGCACCCTGGAACCTCAAAGAAGCTAACTGAATCTTTATGTCATCATCTTGAAGGTTTCGAATTCTGCAATATACCTCCAACTGGCGAACCGAATTGTCAAGCTTCTCTACATTCACTTCACCATTATACATGGGTAGTTCAAATTTAACATCAAGTTTTAGCAGGGATGATTTACCAGTTGCTTTTGAGGTATGTTGATAAGTATGAATAAAGGTTGTATTAGTGGAAGAGGGTGAAGATGCCCGTGAAGAAGAAGATGAAGAAGATGGTGGAGAGGGTGGAGGTTTACCTCCATTTCCATTACTTCCTCCTCCTAAAGAACCTTTTCCTTTGGGAGGCTTGGAGCTTTCACCCTGCAGTTTGGTATTAGTCTCTTCATAGAGGACCTTCACCATCTTTGTCATATCAAAGAAAACCTTCCTAAAGACCTTCTCATCCTCTGTCATGTTTGTAGGCTCTCCTTCATGAGACATGCTCACTGAAGTCTCAACTACAACTCGAGGAAGAACTGGTGGTGGAGATTCTGGAAACCTTGCACTCCTTCTCCTTGACCCAACTTCACGGCTTTCACCATATTCCCTTCGCCTCTCTTGAGCTTCAACCTTGTAAGCATGACATTCACTTGCAAACAGTTAAATCCTTCTTGCACAAAGAAAACCAAGAGCTTTGATACCAAACTTGATATGATTGGGATAATTAGTTTGTTGTACTAAATTCCTTTTCAGATTATGTTAAATGTGCTTAAGGATTCATGAGGTTAATTGCAAGTTTAAAACATGAGTTTTTGAGTGCTTTTATGTAAATTGTATGTGCAAATTAACATAAATAAATCACTGAACAACAACTTATAACAGACATAAACATCACCATAAATAGTATCACAACAACACATGATGAAGGAGTTCACTCCTCTTGGGCTATGTCTCCTTGGTCCAGCTTCCAATGGCTCGGCCCTCTTTGTTATGCTAAAAAATGTGAATACATCAGTTTACAATGCTCAAAAAGTTTTGAAACTTGTTCCAATGGCTCAAGAATGCCCAAAAATGCTTGTGTAGTCTCTTTTTGCTCCCGATTTAGTAAAAAATTAAGAATTTATGGCCTTCCACACCATAAATTCCCCAAAATTCAGCACCATCCTACAAATTCGCACCAAATTGTGCTAATGGAGTTACAATTTCGACGATTTTTTGGGCGAAATTGTCGGACACTTTAAATGTCCACTAATGCTTTAAATCTGCAAATTATGACCATATGGGTCCACGTGCCCGTGGCTAAGGGAAACGGCCCGCCCCCGCCAGTCGGGCCCCTGCATCGTTCGCGGGTGGTCATGTGTTGGTGGTGTGACCAAGCGTTGGCCCTTCCTCGGAATGGTGCACATATAATATTTAAATAGGATCCGCGAACTAATATGGTTAAGTCATAACCGATGACGCGTTAGTAGAAGGCTTTGGATTGTCGCTTGGTGGTTGCGGGTTTAACCCTCGCTGCTACTGCTCGAACCTCGACCCAAAATTTTGGTGGTCCCTGGGCTACCATGTGGTGGCCTCTAGCTTAGCCATGTGTCAGCCCGTGGTTGACCACCAACCAACCAGTAAAAATACGCCAAATTGCACCAATGAGAATGTGCCACTTGGCACAACACGCTTCGCTGAGCATTTTGAACAGTCAAACTGCCACATAGACCTGCACAGTCAGTGCCACATTAGCAGTAAGGACTGTTCACTGGGTTGTCAATTTTTTACAAAAATTCACTTGTTTGGGAAAGTGAATAATACATGATTTTGGGAGCATACCGTGTCCGTTGCGCAAAACGAGTTGCACCAGATTTAGGATGATAAGCACTACGTGGTTGTTCAGGTTCCACACCGATTCGACAACTTTGAATTTTGAGCTAAATTTTAAGCACGCGATCATAAAATATATAACAAGTTTCTTCAAAATGTGTGCTTTATGAAAAAAATAAAAATAAAAAGTTTTGAGCAACTTAACCTTTGATAAAGATATTAATACATTTTTTATAGAAAGATTAATGATTTTAATGATGAATGGAAATATACAAATTATTATAATATATTTATATATATATGATTGGTAGATGTGTAACCTTAATATTTATGATATTATTATGTAATTATTATACATATAAATAAAATACACTGTAGTGAGGCATCACAATTGTTTTTTTCAATATTAACTTATTAAACAACATAATTTATTTCCATGTTGCACTAAATAAATATAACATATAATAAGATACTTTGATTCAGGATGTTAATATTCTAAACTGTTATCTGAATAAAATAAATTTTGTATGATGATTCATTGGTGAATACTACCATAAATTTCTAATAACATGTCTTGTTCTAATGCAAAATGAGCCATAAAAGGAATCTTCTCATTAGACCAAAAGTTCAATTTGTGATCACATAAATGGTTGTACTCTATTTTTAAATTGATACCAAGATTTCATAACCAATTTCCTCCACTAAATCAAATCTCTATTTCACCTCAACATTGTAGGCAAACTGGAAATAAGTTTGGTCTCATAATGACTCGTCTTCATCTTCATTATGCTTTTATGTATGTCATTCCCTAAGCCCTTTTGTTGCACTCTATATAATGTTAGTCGTTTGAATTTTCTTGATTTTTTCTATGATTAATGGATTTTGAGAAATGGTTACTAGAAAATGAATTATACAAACAGTTTTGAGATTGTATTTTACAATAATAAATATAATAATATATATAAATATAATATATCTAAAATGGTTAAAATAAAGAAATTTAAAAAATGATTACTATTTAGATATTATAATTAAAATATATTAATCTTATATAAAATTTATTAAATTTAATTAAAATCGATATATTAATTAGTCAATTATAAGATTAATTAGTGATGAGAAAAAATAAATTTAATAAAAAAATTAATATTTCAAAACAACTTTAATAATTTTTTAACCTTAATCTCATATTATAAAAAAATTACAAATAATATATAATATAATAATTTAATCCATTTTATAAAGAAGCTAAAAGTATTCATTATTTTTCAATAAATAAATAATAAATAAATAAATATAATTACATCCAAAAACAATTCAAAATAATTGAAAGCTTATAAATTTACATACTATTAGATATTAATAATAAAAATTAAAGATCTGCCTGGTTAAAGCTAGTAAATTCTACAGCGCAGAATCACCCCTAGCTCTGACTCTGACTCTGACTCTCTCACACCCTCAACAAAATGTAGAATTTATTGGCTTTAACCAGGCAGATCTTTAAATACCCTAAAGAGTGCCACCTGGGGTATTGGCTTTTTTGTCAACAAATGACATATTTGTGAGAAGTGGAGAATTGTTGATTCAATCCTCGTAACCAAGTTAAAATTTCTTTCTTATTTTTTTTCTTCCCACCTGGCTTTAACCAGGCAGATCTTTAAATACCCTAAAGAGTGCCGCCTGGCGTATTATAATTTCATAAGAAATCCATTAAAATAGTATTATAAGATTGTGATTTAAAGTAAAGCAAAAACTTTGTGTAAATTATAAATATGGCTGAAAGAAAATAGTCATTAATGATGTGTTTTTTAGACAACTGTTCAGAGGGATGTAAGTGAAGTTTTTTCTCTTTATGGTAGTCAGGTTGTGAATATCTCAAGGTTTATGAGGAGGATATATCCATCATAAGTATGTACTGCTTTTATCATAATATAAAACAATGTTTTTTTTTCTTGCTGAAAAAATATTATAATTAAGAATCAATATATTAAATAAGTCAAAATTTTTAAAAATAAGATTCATTGTATTAAATAAGTCAAACGAATAAATTAAATAGTAATGAAAATTCATATTTCAAGACAACCCTAATAACTAATCAAACCCTAATTTCATATTAAAATCAATTCATCACATTGGATTGAAATAATAAATCCAAATAAAATATTTCTAATAATGGAATCTCCATCTTTAATTAAATCAACTAATAATCTAAACCATTTTCAATTAATAAACAATTAAATAAATATAAATTATAATGCTTCTCAAATATGAAATAAACATAGTCGACTAAATCATTTCATATCGATCACTTCCAGAAGCTATATACATACATAAGTTTAGCTCTATAATACATCATTAATCTCATCTTATACAATTGGCGTATCCCATGAGGATGGACTGACTTGGAAGTCCGAAATGTTGGGTTAAATAAACTCTATAAACGAGTTATTCCTCTCTTACTAGAAAATATATGGTTAGATTAACTCACAAAATTTCCATGTGTAATAAATTATAATAAAGACGATCTAGAAATTCATTAGACACAATGATTGACCACATTATCATATATAATTTCTTAATCAAGAATCATGATTTGTACATCAACCCAAATTCATTAGAAACAATAATTGACCACACTCTCATATATAATTTCTTAATCAAGAATCATGATTTGTACATCAACCCAAATTCATTAGACACAATAATTGACCACACTCTCATATATATTTTCTTAATCAAGAAGCCCCAAGAGTTAGCTCAATTGGTCAAATCAAGTGCCTCGCCAATGGGAGGTCATAGGGTCAAATCCCGAAAGCTCTTGGGGTCAGGTAAGTAAATAGGCCGAGGGGTGTTGATGCCCTTCGGGTGGCGTCCACTCAGTGTTAAAAGACCTTGGACGTAGCGGCTACCCACTGACCCGGGTATTCGTGAACCAGTATGTGAAAAAAATATTTTCTTACTCAAGAAATCATGATTTGTACATCAAGCCAACCCTATTAAATGTAAATGCTAAGGTTTATTGGTTTGCACAATTTAAACAAAAGTGATTAATTATAATTAAGGGGAGAAGGTTACATGCTACTCACCTTGAGGCTTTATTCTATTTCTCAACCACATATTGCATGATTGAGTGCATTGGTTTGTTATTACTATACCTCTCTTCATATGCCTCAAAAATATTATTATGAAAGCATACACTTGCTAAGGTCAATATAACACTTAGTCCTTGTCAACCCTTATAACCATCATGGACTTTTGTAATGAGCTTATTGGCACTGACAAAAATCAATGGGAGAGTTCAGAGAACAAAATCATGCCCTTGATATTGATGTTCCCCTGTGTATGATATTCTTGCCTTAAATCATGATGACCTCTCCACTTTTGGATATAGTGCTTCACATATTTTGTAATCTACATATAGTGTCATGGTTATTAGTATGAAAAAATAGTTTATCAGATTGAATATGGAATCAAACTCCGTGCAAAAAGAAAACAAATATTTAAGTAGTGGAAGGAGATGTAAAAAAAGAGGTAAAGTGCAAACCTTCTATGAACTGAGTCTTGTTTAAGATTTGATTTTAAGGGAAGAGGCACAAGGTGGCATGGGAAGGGAAATGCTAATGTCAACATCTTCCTAATCATTGGCATTCTTAAGCCAATTAATCACTTGCAAATGACGATAACTTGCTAGTGATGGTGGAAACAATTGGGTGTTTGAATGGATCGTAACTCCATTATAATTAAGATGGTTCATAAGAACGATGGAGGTATGGTATATTTTTATTTTCATTTGTTCACATGTCAATGATTAACAAGTCTAATTATAATTAAAAAATATAAATAAAATTAGTTAGTCGAGTATTCTTTTAATTAGACTTTCTAATTACTTATTTGTCAATTGTATTTTAAAAATATTTGAAAAAAAAATCAATATTCTTTGTTGTATGTTAAAACTTGCAACTTAGAAAATACAAAAAGAAGACATTAAAACTATACTAATAATTTAATGTGTATATTTTCATAATTAATTATAATTGTGGTAAACCTTCCTTTTGAAAATGTGTTGTGTATGAGTTGGAATGCTTTGAAATTTAGAGTGGACACTCCACTCATTATGAGGGGATTAGAGATGATTTCTAAGAAAAATAGAAAATATTAAACTAGCACAAAAAAACCCAACCACCAAGTAACCAACTTGGTTATGATGACCACCAAATCCCCTCCCCTTAAACCCTTCATTAAAAAGAATCTTATTCCACACAATTTCCCCCAAACATTTATGGAAAACCCAAAATCCATAAGAAAAGCAACCCCCCTAGGCCCGTTATTAGCACTACAAGATCCCTAATCCATGCGTTAGCTACACTTTTAGCTAAAAAACTTCAACATTTTATAAACCAAACCCATTCCCACATCAAAGATTCCAATAACTTCCTCAATCAAATTCGTGATTTCTATCTAGATTAACAAGACCTTATGGTTAGACATTATCTCCCTTTTCAATAAAATATTTGTTTTGGAAAATTTGGACCTTGTTTCTAAGTTAGTTAATCTAAAGACCTTGAATTTAATTAAGATTTGTCTTCCCTCCATTTTCTTCAATTTTAAATAAAATTTTTATGAACAAACTAAAGGCACAATGATGGGACCTTATCCCTTGTCATGTCAAACATCTTCATGGAACAATATGAAACATTAGTCCTCAACAACTTCCATCTCAAATCCAAGTGTTGGTTTTGATTTGTGGGTGACACCTTTGTTATTTAGTCTCATGGCCATTCATCCCTTATATCTTTATTTGGTCATCTGAACAACTTATCTCCCCAAATTAAGTCTATCATGGAAACCTAACATGATAACTTGTTTCGACTCCTCAAATTTATAGGCACCCAACACAATTTTAATTCCCTCTCCCGCTATGTCTATCATAAAAACATGCATATCAACAACTATCTTCCCACCCAATCTCCCCATCACTTTGATAAAAATCCCATAGTTCTTAATTAATTAATTAATTTTAATTTATATTATATTATATTTATATATATTATATTATTTTTTTTTTTGGATTCATATTCTTTTGATAACATCTTATATTGGTCAAACAACCAATCTATCCAAACTCATCCCAAAAAGCATATAGTTGATACTCACCGTAATTATCTTACTAAATCCTCCATTCCCAAGCATTCCCATAACATTAACCATCTTATTTGCTTTGATGGAAAAAAATTTGTTGCATGCGCTCTCTATGGCTCTTCTCAAAGTATCAATAAGGGCTTAGAAATTGAGAAACATCCTAACAACTTCAATCGAAAAGACAATTACAACTTAAGCCACCTTTAAAAGCCCATCATCCATTATCTTCATTAACAAACATGCTCCCCCACCTTTAATCCACCCCTTCTTATTATTTTTTTCATTCCTTTATCTTTATTTTATCTTAAAATAACCTCCCTCAAAATCCTAAGAGTCGCTCCTCCTTTTACTTTCATCAATATTTCTTGAGATTTTATTCATTCTTTTTAATTTATTGTTTTTAATAATTATCTTATATTTATATTATCTTTCATCTATGTGCTCTTATCACAATTACATATCTTATTTTATTTATTATTTTTTTAGTTAATTTACTTTATTTTTTTTCTTAATCGAGAATTTCCAAATACACTTAAAAACTGAGAATCCATATCCATATTATTAATCAAATACTATCACATATATACAAATTGCTATCTCAAGATAGGGAGACTATTTTAGACACACAATTTGTTGGTTGAAGAAATCTCTCAACCACACACCAAACTAAGAAATGGATCCTAACTACTAGGAACAAACTCCTTTACTTAGTGAGAATCACAACTAAAGACAAGTAGGAATTAAATATTCCAACACTCCCCCTTAATGAGTACTTGTCTCAATATCAGTTTGCAAAATCTAGTTGTGGTCAAATATACCAAAAGAAAAAAATATGTTGATGTCCATATAAAGGAGCAACCATCCACCAGAATGCATGGGTACTAACCGCTGCAACCGCCAGTCTTGTAGGATGTCCTTCGTATACATGGTTCTTTCAACCATTATAGTTGCATACATGTACCTGTAAATCCCCTAGGTTTTGTCGGATTACTTGTAACCATGTTAAAAACTTAAAAACTGAGAATCCAAATCCATATTATTAATCAAATACAATTACATATATACAAATTGTTGTCTCAAGATAGGGAGACTATTTTAGACACACAATCTGTTGGTTGAAGAAATCCCTCAACCACACACCAAACTAGGAAATGGATCCTAACTACTAGGAATAGACTCCTTTACTTAGTGAGAATCACAACTAGAGACAAGTAGGAATTAGATATTCCAACAAATACTTAAAAGAATTACATCATTCCATGGCTTCTTTCAAAAACTTGTTCGCCTCACTCTTACTAGATTTGTTGGGCAATAAGCGCATGCCCAAATATATGATATAATGTGAAAGCGACAATGATCTACTTATACTAACCGACAACCATTGCCAAAAGACTAACAACACAAAAAAAACCAACACACATTAAGAATCTTCAGAATTTACTGGGAAAGGGTGGTCTGGAGCTGAGCCTAGAGAAGATGGGGGTTTAAACTCACAATAGACGTGACTCTTCGTGTGAACCAACCTCACTTTCCAACCGGTCCAATTGCTCTTGAATGCACCTTTGTCCTCTCCAAAGACACCATTTACTCATGCAATTCCCACTTGTTTTGTCGCAAGTGGTTCATAAAGCCAGTGATATCATCATGGTCATCTTGCATAGCCCAGTTAAGTTGGACCAACGAACTATGCAACCGATGAAGGATATTAACACTGCAATCTAATGAGGGGGTATTTCCAGCTGGAGGGAGGAAGTGAGTAAATATAGGATCCACTATTTCACCTTGTCCATGTTTCTGTTGGTGCTAACAATGTTGGACTCTTCTCATTTCCAATGCTCGACTCGCCCTACCTCTTAGAGAGTTCATATTCTGCTTTGCACAAGGGTCTTCTTGAATCCAAAATATCCCCTCTCCAAAACACCCATTACCCCAGCTAGGCAGACAAGTGTAGACCCTCGACTTGGAGAGATTTTCAACTACCTTCAATCCCCACCACTCACTGTAAGAAGCACACAAATTTTTCCTAGCCACTGTAGGGATATACAAAGCAGGTATTAGAGAAACAACCATATCCCCATTTTCCACTTTAAGCCTAGATAATAGAAATCCTTCCCACCAATCCACATTGAACAAAGCCACTTTAGAACAACGAAAACATGATGTCAAGGTGAACAACACCCCATAGTTGAACGAGTAATCCAACCCCCACCCATGCTTAAGGGTAGGTCAAAACACTCGTCAGAACCACTCAATACAAACCCACTTCCCTATATCCTCTAAAGAGGGCACATTGTGATGCCCTTTTTTCAAACCAGGCCTCTAAAACACCACACCCATGTTTCCAAAGACTAAACAATACAAAAATAACCAACGCAGAGAAAGAAACAAGACAAAGATGGTTATACCTAGTGTGAATTACCTAGAGAACCTTTGGAAAACACACCCACACAACGAAAATATAATTGTATCTTGTTGAATTCACAGTGGGTCTCCCATTTTTCCTCACAATTCTAAATTCCCCATTGCACAGAGTCTCCTTCTTACTCTGTTTTCCAAGACTGAAACCGCCCTAGAGTCTCCTCTCCTCTCCTATGCTTAGATCGGGGCTTTGTGCCTTGGAGAGAACCTTCATGAATGATTGCATAATAATCTCGACCAACATTCTTGCCCATAACCTCCCCTGAGTACCCAATCGTCGCTATTTAAACCACTTTTCGCACCTCATGTACACTAACATTTATCCATTGCGAATGTCATTAATTGGCAAGCCTTGTAGACTATAATACACATACGTGGCTGCATGCGTCCCACCTGCCAAATGGTCCCTCTTCCCAAGTCAAGAGTGGGCATAGGGTGGAGAGCTCTAGCTACGTTTTCTGATATCATGCTATTTGTCAATCCCATCAGGGTTAATTTACATTAGCTTTAATTTTTAAAATTTTTAATTTTTTTTTTATTTTTAAAGAAATGATTAGTTTTTTTTTTTTTATTCAAGTGAGTCTGGTTCCAAGGCTAGAACCTTTTACACTTTCCACATGACCATTAACTATTGTGTTCAAAACAATCTAAAATTTATTTACTAGCTTCCTACATTTATAACATTTTAAACTACTGAGTTGGCACTTTCTATAAATCCTCCAAAATACTCCTAACATTTCTATGTATTTACAATGCATAAGTTAACACATAATTCAAACTAGCCAAATTCTAGGTTGGGTTCTACACTTTCCTCTTCCTTTTGCCTTGGCTGAACAAGTGCCCGAACTTCCTCCACTACCTCATCCTCCTGCCACTGTTGATCATTAACCACATCCCGAGGAGCCATCGACCCTGCTCTCCTATTTCCTTCCATTCCTTCTTCCTTCGTGCCACACCCTACTGCAGATTCTTGTTTGGCTAAACAAAGTTCTAGGGTTTCATTTATTCTCTGTAACTTGCCAACCTTGGTCTACAAAAGACCAATTTTCTGGTTAAAAAGCACTAGATGAAATTGATCCTCGGTGGCTCTCATGCTCCCCCGCTTAGTCAACAAATGCAGGATGTGTTCCATTGCCATCGTAAGATACTACAATTGATAAGCAAACTCTTCTTTCTTCGAGCTAGGAAAACTTTCCATAGTGAGACCAATATCACAAATCTTCTACGTAGCTTATGTTGAACCCATTACAAATTGTTATAGACATGATGATGGATGATCGTTTCTTATAACCAAAACGTTCTATCTCCTCTGTTGCATAAAATTTCTCACCATATTTAATGAAATTGACTACATACAGTCTCATACTTGGATATTCTATTTATGATTTAAGTTCTCTACTAAAACCTCCTGACGCCATTTCATTTACGTACTTCAAGTGTGCTTGACATACCTTGGAATCAACAAAATCCTTCTTGCTCATCCTTTCACTATTAATGTATATAAACTTTAACAATCATTTGTCTTTATTATCGCATGAGACCACCTGCATAAGCGAGGTGGACATGCAAACTTGATTCCTATCGATGAGACAAGATTTCCTAAATGTCGAAGAGTTAGGATAAAAGTTCAATTTACTTGGATATGGTCAGAAAAAGGGTTGTCAGACCAACCTCCAAAGTATTCTACCATTAGTACCGTTAGGTATGATCATGTCACATATGCTCCAATTCATGCCTTGACAATTCATGGAATTGGTTTGTATTCACCACCAATGTCATTTTGAACTATAATCACTTGTTCTAAGGCTACACCCTTGGTTGCTTGCTCATATGCTTTTGTATTGAGATGTTGCTTGATATGAAAGAACTTAAGATCTACAAGCTTATTCTTTGCAAGATGAGGTATTGGACCTGCTTCATATTCTCCTTGAGATTATAAACATGTTGGATGACAATCATCGAGTCCCCATAGACCATTAATTGTCGAATTCTTCTCGAGATAGCCAATTCTAACCCTTGCCACAAAGCAAGGAACTCAACTTGAATGTTAGTGGCATTTCCCAACCCCCATGCGTATTGAATCTTATCTCTTCAACGAGACTGAAAATGGCCCCTTCTACTCCTGCGACCCCTTTAATATTTACTCTTTTTACTAACAAATGAGATGTTTATTTAAAATGTTGAAACATTTCTAAATACTTGCATACTCCATATTAAAAACATTATTCACATCTATAAAAAAAAAGGAGTCACTTTCATATTTTTTAAACTAAAATTTATGAGTAAGAAACTTATTCAATGTTTTACTATGGAAAAACTATTTGCCCATATTTTGTATAATTTAATGTGGATAGGTATGTCTATTTTGGAATAGAGCTCACATAATTTTAATTTATTTATTAATAATTATTAGATTGATGGTAGGGATTTAACCTCCATGAAATATTTTTAAAAGTAGTCACTCATCAACGATGGAGATTTATCTCAAAAGTAGAGATTCCCTTTTAATTAAATTAATTAATTAATTAAAACATGTGATATGACATATGCCATAGAAGCATGAATTATGATTTTTTGGACATATGGTATTAATAAGCCATGATACTAACTTATAGTATTGCAATAAAGCCTATTTACAAACTAAAAATATCCATGGTTAAAATTCTTGTTACATGTTTTTTATAAATGTATATATGTTTATTTTTATAATTAATAATAATGGTTTAAAATCTTGTTACATGTTTTTTAAAAATGTATATATGTTTAAATCATTTATATAATTAATAATAATGATAATGATTTTTTTGTATCCTAGAGGAACCGAACAACCCACCTTACATGTAACTACTAGTAAACCTCTGGGGGTCTACAACTTGTCCTCCTCTTCGTAAACCAAGTCACAATCGGAGGGGGAATGAGTTGAACCTTGTATCTCTCAATTTTCACAGATTTCACATTACTTCGAGCGCCATTTGAGTTGTCCATGGGACTATAATGATAATGATTTCAAATATATATATAAAATTTAGTTAACTTTTATGATGATTTTTTTTAGTGTGAAAAGTATCATAGAATAAATGCTTTGGTAAATATCAATATTTACCAATCTATTTTAAAACAAAGGTTTCAAAATTTAATTTTATTATCAATAATTATGAAGATCATAGTAATTATGAAGAGGATGGTAGGGATTTAACCTCCATGAAATATTCTAGAATATTCATTGTAGTATACACTAATCAAAGGTTGTGATTTATCTCCATGATATTGTAACAAATCCTATTTAAAGATTAATAATCTACATAGTAAAGTGAAAGTAAATCTTCATGCTTAATCTTGTTCCATGTTTTCTTAAATGTATATATGTTTAATTAGTGTATTAATTATTTTCATAATAATAATAATATATATTGTTTTTTATTTTTTATAATTTATTTAATTTTTAAATTTTAGCAAGATGAAATGTATCATGAAGTAATTGTTTTGATGCTTATTATGGATTAATACCTATTTCCATTTACCAGACATTTAATTTATATTGTTGAGCCAATTATTAGGTGAATGATAGGAATTTAACCTTCATGGATTATTCTAGAATATTTTTAGTAGCATATACAAATCAAAAGCTGAGATTTTTCTCCAAAGTAGTTATGTCATTTTTGCCCTTTTAATTAAATTGATTATTATTTTTTTACCCAAAGGAAAAATACCGCAATTTCATTCATTTGAAGAAATGATAAAATTACATTCTGTATAGCACAACATGAGCACATTCATTGAGAGTTTGAGTAAACAAAATTGTTGTGGAGCCTCATGCTTTTCTTCTAGACTAGTTCCATATTAAGATCAAAATTTACAACATTACATATATCAGGAAATTTCAAAACAAAATGGAAAGAAATTTAGATATCCCTCCCATTAGAGGATGATGTTTGTGAGACTTTGTAGCATGTAAGAAGGCTGCTCAAACAAAAGCCATTGTTGTAGAAATTTTATGTTCTTATTGCCCTTGTATAAAGATCCTTATTTGGCCTATGATGGAAGGCAAATGAAGACGTACCACTTTACTGTTCCATTATCTTCCATGGACCTACTTCCTTACTTAGCCCCTTTTTTTAGAAATGATCTGCTTCCTTGTTTTGTTCCTTGTAGATGTGAGAACATGAAAAGGAATTAAATGAGTCTTTAAGCCATAATGTTTCTTTCAAGATAGGCAAGAGTAATATATTTCTGCATGCTTGAGTTTTTATTAGCCAGTTAATGATTAACATGGAATCCCCTTATGCTTGGATATGAGAGCAACCTTTTGCAATTGTGAAGAGTAAAGAATTTTTGCAAGCCAAGATTTCGTCTTGATTATTAGTCCATGTGTCGAAGCCCATTTCGACATGAAATAAATGGGATCGTGAGAGGAAGAGAACAAATCCTCCTCCGTTGGTCTGTGTTGTGTTACTTGACGCTCCATCAAAAAATGCTTGTGGCTTGAAATGATTTGGACTTTTTGCGATTATCTGTTTTTTGGTAGGTAAGCACCCACGGGGGATTTGAACCAATGACCTATCGCAAGGAGTACCTTAACAATGCACCCATTCACCGTCAATCCAAATCCCCGTGGGTAGACTTTTTGCGATTATCACTCTAGGAGGGCTACTCCTTTTTCTTGTGGAAAGTGTTCAATGATAACTAAAGCTTCAACATCAATATGGTAAGGGAATGAAGGATTATTATAGAAGATGGATTTGTTCCAGGTCTACCACACCCCCAACATATGATCATGGGGAGTGCTTAAAGGCACGATAAGACAGACTGGAAAGCCAAGCCCTCCAGGCCCCCTCAAAGTCCCCTCCTCCCCAAACCCCCGAATGACCTGCAACATTTTCACACACATTCCAAACCTGTTGGAAGAATGGGTACATCATGAAGATATGTTTAGCTGTTTCATCATTGTTTTTGCAAGGAGAACACCAACTGGGTCGAATCATAAATATTGTTTGGGGAACATCCTACGTAGGAATCAAACACCACATGAATAACTTCTATGTAGTGGGGCACATAGATTTCCACATTGCCTTCCACCACCACTTAGATTCAGTAGCGACTCTGATAGCCATTAGAGAAATGTATCTCGGCTCAGGGGTATAGGAACCAAATGGAGAAATGCTCCAAACTAGTTCATCTTCTCGATCTGACAACCAAATATTACCAACTGTTAGAGCATTCAAATAACCACTCCATGCCTCTCGAAAATCCTCCTCTAAGCCTAATTCTTCAGTTGAGAACCATCTTTGGCTCCATATAGATGAGTTTGTAGGGTTGGCGATGTCAGCAAGTTTGGAAATACCCCTCTCTCTTGAGTGATCAATTAAAGGTTGGGGAAGAATATGTCCTTGTCCACTTGCTGGCCATGGGCCGAGGCCAATTCTCACCCTATCCCCACTGCCAAATTTTCATACCAGCTTGTTGTTGATGAGGTCAAAGGAATTAATAAATGCCCTCCATATCACTAATATTTTCACTCGCAATTTATCCACCCTTCTAATCTAGTCTTCCAATGAGCTTGGGGCTATGCATTTTTGTGTAACTACTGTCATTCATAGACTTTACGTTGAGATTAATCTGCATCCACACTAGGCCACCAACGCTTTTGAAAACAAGGAAATATTCTTCAAGCCCCATCATCCTAGGAGCCTTGACAGAGCTAATTTGTCCCATTTAACCTAGGGAAGCACTACTTGCTCTTACTTCCTCGACCATAATTAAATTGATTAATTAAAAAAATGTCATGAAAAACTATCATATTATGAGAGTTATGGTTTTTAAGCATATGGCTTTGATAAGCCATGATATTGTAGCAAAACCTATTTAAGATTAGGAATCTTATTCCATTTTTTTCAAATGTATATATGTTAAAATAATTAATTTTATAACTATTATTATTAATAATAAGTTAAAATAAAGTTATAATTTAACTGGTGTATGAATTTTTTTAATTTTAGCAAGGTGAGATGTATTATAAAGTAAATGTTTTAATGTTTATTATGGATTGATGCTTATTGACATTTACCCAATATTAATTTATTAACAATAATTATTATGTGGATGATAGAGATTTAACCTCCATGAAATATTCTAGAATAGTTAGTAGTATATAGAAATCCATAGTTGAGATTTATTTTTAAATTAGTTATGTTCTTTTAGGCTTTTACCCCTTGAATTAAATTGGTTAATTAAAAAAATATCATATGAACAAGTGCCATATGAAGTAAGTTATGGTTTTTTGGATATGTGGTATTGGTAAACCATGATATTGGCCTTAGTATTGTAACAAAGTCTTTTTAACAATCAAGAATGTCTATGAGAAAGTGAAGCTAAATGTTTATAGTTAAGAATCTTGTTTCACCTTTTTTATGAGTGTATATATGTTTAAATTATATTA
>APFE030841907.1:11070-28117 GCA_000404065.3 Pinus taeda | reverse complement strand
TAATACAATATTGGCTTTACTTCTTAGGACTCAGGAGGGATTCGATGTTCAGAATGTGTTGTGTTATTCTTTTCCTAATATTTGCAGTGGTATGAATGTGTAATCACTTAGAATTCACTTATAGTGCTCTAACTTCCTGTATGCATTCATAGGTTTTGTGGTCCCATATGTTTTTGGTATGTTCTGAATGTGTTGAATGTTGAATGCCCTGACTTTTATGTAAGGTTAATACCATTGTTATACTGAAATGATGTTGACTCCATAAGCCCAATGGATAGTTGCTAAATGTGTTTCCACCATTCATATTTTTACATTTGTTTCACAAGAGTTAGCCATCTTAACTATAATAAAAAACATTAACCCTTTGAGAGAGCCCTCTTTGGTTGGGGAGGCTAAGCCTCAGCCTAAAGTACGTTTGAAACAGTTACTTGAAGTCTTCCTAGTCTGCAGCCTTCCAGGGCCTGATTTTGAAATAACAGGATCATCTTCCCTTGTTGTTGTGTGGATGGCCCTTGCTACAACAAAGGTTGCCCTTGTTGCTGTAGAGGCTGTCCTTACTCTTCCAAGGGTAATTGAGTAGTTCTCGGAAAATTTCTGAACTGAATTTGGCCATAGCCACCATGAAAAGTGGATGGGCCAGGTTGAACGTACTGCTCAAACTAAAGGACATAAGGTGGATTGACCATTCCTTGAGAACCATATGGAACGTAAAGAGTTTGGTACTGAACCTGAGCCTCATAAAGCTGTTGATACTGGAAATTACTTGACCTAGACGGACCAATGGGATTTTGAATAACACCAGAAGAAGGTTGGTTCATTCCAACCATGTGAGCCTGTGAGCTACTCATATTGGTGGTGTCTGACACCATAGAAACACTCAAATTTTGCCCCCCCCCGGTGGTGGCACAACTTGTCCACCTACTGGAGGTATCGAAGAACAGATAGTAACATTCTTCAAGACCGTCAATTGAACCAGAGGGGTGACCTAGACGAACGATACAAGAGAGTTCGCAACGGTGCGTTGCACTAGGACTGAGGTAACGACTTGTTGGGAGGTCGGGTTCGCAATGAACGACACTGTAGTAGGCATAGTGCCAGATGACCAAACAGGGTTATGATAGATTGATGAGGCACTAGGTGTACCTGAGACCAATTGTGCCAAGGTCACATAATTAGGTAGTAAATCCTGATACACATTGATGGGAATCCTCCCTGTATAGGGGAAACCTTCAGGAGGAAATTGATGTTCTTCCTCTTCGATAGCGTGTGGAATAGAAACTTCTGATTCATCCGGAGAGGCAACTGGAGCATCGCCTTTAGGTTCCATAACTGGGAACAAATGACGATGAAAGACCAAAGATGTACAAGGGGATAATTCCAAAGGAACACTCGTCTGATTGTACGGACTGTACAGACACTGCAGTGATATCAAAACAGGGTCGAATAAAGGATTCAGAGGATATATAACCAATCTAAGCTGACCGTCAGTAGTTGGCAAACTTTGAGGAGTTTGGATGGGATTGTCCGTAGATTCCAGGTCAATATTAACAGGTAACCCAGTATCTGAAGTAGGCAGAGAACGAGATGACAAACGTTGAACGCTCATAACGATTCCGAGTTCAACACCTTGGTCCTCGAGTGACTCTGGTAATTCAGGAAAAGGCTCCTTAGAAAATCTTTCAGATGGAGGAGAGGAAGAGGAACTAGGTGAACCAGATGGTTCAACCACGATGACCTTGTCTTAGTTAATAGGAAAAGGGAGATAAACTTCAAGGCTTTAAAATTCTCTTTAGGGAAAACTCATGATTTCGTCTAGAAAAGACTAATAAGATTTTATAAGATCGTGGGCAATCAATTTTTTAAGAGACATAAATAAACTAGTGCTCTTTCATGTTTTAAGAGTCGAGAAAGTAACAAAGATGACTCTATCACTTTTGATTGGAAACGAGTTCGAAAGGACAAGCGCTCGAATGATATTTTAAGTTTAATGAGTCAAAAATATCAAATGACTACTCTAGATGATCTAGGTAAAACAGATTACCAGGCAACCGTGAATTGTAGAATACCTCTCAGCGAACCAAGAAGTATGGGCAGGTGATCTCCTCGAATGCTGTGTTCAGTGTATCAGGTTTTCAAGGCATCAGACTCAGCTTCCTATGGATAAAGGATTGTAGCCTAGAGAGGTCTCCCGTTATATACTCAATGGTACGGGGAGCACAAATCCTTACTAGCGTTGTCTAGTGTCGAAGCTAACAACAATTGATAGGTTTTAAGACGTCGGAACACATCTCTAGCCTAGACCTTCTAGATGTGATAGTTAGGTTTCAAATGTGCCTTAGGTTAATTGAGTTCATTTTAAAGCTTATCTTGAATTATGTCTCAGTTTTTAGGCCTTAGTGATGTGACTCAAAAAGCCCTAAATGTAGCGAAATGAGACAAGGCCCTTTTAATTCGTTGAATTGTCTACACTAGAGAGGGTAGAAAACACAATCAAATGCAAACAACCAAGCAACCGAAAGAAAAATGATTTTTCACTACTTCACTTTTCGAAAAAATAAACTAATGAAAAATACATTCCAATACATAATTTCCTAACAAGTACACTCTAACAGCCCTTTCAAAAGAAAAGAGAATTTGTTTCTTTTCAAATGCCAATGCAATCCTAGCCTTCAATGATGCTAACTACCATAACATATTGATGTAACAAACTAGAATTTTGGTACTTTTCATGAAATGACAAAATGAATTTCTCATAAAACACTTCAATGAAAAAGTTTTCGAGACAATCGATTCTCAAGCGAATGAAAAACATGAAAAGAGAATCTCTTTCAAACTAATGACAGAAGGACTTTACCAAAAACAAGACAAGCAATGTGATCTATGTCGAAAAAGAGACGTTTAGACAAGTAAACGAAAACTTTTCAAAGTTGTGTAATGGAGGTCAAAGTCGTAGAAGGACCATAAACGAAATGAAAGGAGTAAATGCGCCAACAACTTGACTCACTGAGTTCACAATTAGTTGAATGGATGACAATCTATATGCCCTAGAGCCACTAACCATCCAATGACCCAAGAAATCAAGCGAAAAGATGGCAAATCAACAAGCAAACAAACCAAATGAAAAAAAACTTTCTAGTCAGGTCGAAGATGGTCTAAACAACTTACAGGGTGAAAATCATGAGAGAAAACAACCAAGCAACTGAAAGAAAAATGATTTTTCACTGCTTCACTTTTTGAAAAAATAAACTAATGAAAAATACATTCCAATTCCTAATTTCCTAACAAGTACACTCTAACAGTCCTTTCAAAAGCAAAGAGAATTATTTTATTTTCAAATGCCAATGCAATCCTAGCCTTCAATGATGCTAACTACCGTAACATATTGATGCAACAAACTAGAATTTTGGTACTTTTCATGAAATTACATAATGAATTTCTCATAAAACACTTCAATGAATTTTTTTTCGAGACAATCGATTCTCAAGCAAATGAAAAACATGGAAAGATAATCTCTTTCAAACTAATGACACAACGACTTTACCAAAAAACAAGACAACCAATGTGATCTGTGCCAAAAAAGATATGTTTAGACAAGTAAATGAAAAATTTTCAAACTTGTGTAATGGAGGTCAAAGCCATAGAAGGACCATAAACGAAATGCAAGAAGTAAATGCACCAACAATTTGACTCACTGAGTTCACAATTAGTTGAATGGATGACAATTCTAGATTCCCTAGAGCCACTAACCATCCAATGACCCAAGAAATCAAGCGAAAAGGTGGCAAATCAACAAGCAAACAAACCAAATGAAACACAACTTTCTAGTTAGGGCGAAGACGGTCTAAACAAATTACAGGGTGAAAATCATGAGAGCAAAACACACTAGCCAAGATCTGGGGTAAACCCTAATCTTCACTTACACTCATCGATGTGACCGCCTAACTGACAACAAGCACCAAAAGGGGGTTAGCACGACTATTTCTCAGCATATCCAACTAATCAGCGCGATTGTTAGCGAACGAAGCATGCTAAACAAGGATGCAAAGAAAAAAATAAAAATTTTCAAAAGTTGGGATCAGATTTTCTACTATGAATTTTAAACCCAGAGCGGTAAGAAAAGGAAAACAATTAGAACTAAATGGAAATGGTGAAACTATAAAAGTTCACACAAAACCATGAAATTCCAAGCAAACAAACAGAAGGGTTGGTTCCCCAGCGGAGTCGCCAATTTGTGGTGAAGTAAAATTATGAGTGCGGATAGAAACAATCCCTCTAGCCCGATAGTGGGTCTAGCCACTAACAAGACATTCTATGGAATATTTCCTTAGGTTAGAACCAATTAAGAGGGCCTACCACTTAGTACGCTTATCATGTTTGATGATGACCTTGCTTGTTCGCTTCCGCTATCTCGCGTTTCCTTTTTTGAACACTTGAAACAAGTAAACAACAACCATGATAATAGACAAATTATAATTCAAACTACTTAACATGTCAAGAAACATTAAGCCATAAACATGTGAAATGACACCTTATGTAGGAAATCAATCGATAGTTGCATATATATTAAATCAAGAAGAGATTGCAACCATTGTCTTGATGTTGTTGTTCTCCTCCAACAAAACCAGGTTCCCACACACTTCCGTTAGCATTCCATGATGGCTTCAACAATGATAGTTTTAAGGCTCTTCCCTTTAGGCTTCAAACTAAACCAAATTCACATTTCTCCTTCACACACAACTAGAGAGCTACAACTATGAATAACTCATTGTTTACTCCAAACTTAATTAGCACTAGCACACTAACATTAACACTTAACACTAGCTTGTGCTTGGGAAAAATGGAGGTTTATATAGCATGAATGGATGGGAGATGGTTCATCTTCTCATTGGAGAAGGTCTTATATCTTGAGGTAGTTCCATCCTTATAGGGGAAATGAGCACAAACTAACATCCTCGACTCCATCCAACTCAACCATTTACGAGAATTCTGTTACGAAGCTTCTAGAGATGGAAGCTTAAGCTCCTTATTAAAAAACTTCCCAAAATAGGATCAATGTGATTGAAACAAAGCTCAGTCGCTCCAGTCGGTGCTAGGGACAATGTTAATCCCTGCATATCAACGCGAGGAGGACAAGGGTCATTGGCGTCGATCTTGTAAACTGGGAAAAATAGAAGATTTGTGGTAAATGGTACAAAATTGAATGGTTTTGCTCATGAATAGGGACACAATAGGAGGTTCTTCATGAAGGGAAAGCATGTAGGGTTCACTATAGAGGTCCTCTAGGATCAAGGAATCGGGAGTACAGGGACAATGACAAAATTTTGTGTAACACCACATAAATTCCAAGATTCGTTTAGACTAGGGATAAGGATATGGGAGGTTCAAAGGAGGCCAACATAAGCGATCAACTAGTGGATTGAGGGGGAGAGTAGAGTTATATAACAAAGGTTGAAAATCCCAATTCATAGACTAAGAAATCAAAGGAAAATGAAACACATAAAAGTAAGCTAGAACATACTATATAAACCATCGAACATAGAGTTGAGTGCCTTGCTTCTTAATTCATTCAAATTCATCATCTATATCCATAGGAATTGTGCTTAAGTAATTTATTGAGGGAACCCTATAATGATGAGTTTATTTGAGACAAAACAACATCTACACAAACAATAGCCTTCATGAACTCCATTTGAATGTCATGAATAGTTGCATGCTAAGGGTTGTGTAATTTGATGCCACATGTCCAAGCCTTGAGAAGGATGTGAAGGACTAACAACAATGTGAATTCATCTCCATGTGGGAAGTTCATCTACGAATTATTGGAAGGTTAAATGTTTGATTTACACTATTTTAAATTACCACTATAAAATTTTGATCACCCAATTTTTACTGAAGTTGTAAATTTGGATCCGATGAAATGGATATTTTCGATGAAAAATAAATTCAACATCCTTAAATATTCCTAACACAATCAAATTCTACAATTTCCTCATGTAAGTTTTTGTTTTTGTTTTTGTTTTTTTTGTTTTTGTTTTTGTTTTTGTTGTTGTTTTTTTTTTTTTTTCCATCAACTCAAAATAATCGTCACCAAATTTAAAATTAAAAATATTTATTTCTCTCCCATTAAATTTGAGTTGCAAATAAAAAATCATTTCATCTTTTAAGATTCTTAAACTAATTATCATTATGATTTTATATATATACTCCACTCAAATTCTCATTTCTCATTAAAAATTCCATAATGTTTTTGTTTTTTGTTTGTTTATTTTTAAGCCACGGGAGACATTATCATAACTTAGTTGTTAACTCATATAGGGGGCAATCTTTTGTCATTGTTATCCACAAATGAAATTTGAATCATCGCCATTATTTAAGGGAAACCATGTCTCTTGGGATAATTAATTGGTGGTTTATGGGGGGATTTCATTCCTATTAGATATGTTTGGGTCTTGGGTATTAAGATGTTTTGTTACTTATGAGGAAAATTAACTCTTAGCCAAGTAGAAGCAGTGTTACATATGAACAAAATACTCCTGTTTTTTTCAAGAGGGAAAAATTATTATAACTTGTCAAACTATTAGTGAATATAACCTTCATTAACTCCTATCCATGAATGAAAATTGACTCATCACCGTTATTCAAGAAAAGTTATGCAACTTGGAACTACTAGCTTATAGTCCATAAAGAGGAGGCTTACATTCTTTCCATATGCCCATAGGTCCTAGGGTGTTAACCTATCTCCTAACCTTAGAAAATAAAATTAAATATTGACTAAGTAAAAATAATTTTAAAATAACCTTATAAAACAAAATGAAATATTAACTAAGTAAAAATAATTTTAAGATATCATATCAAATATGAAATGAAAGTTCCATTTAAAAAAAAATATATAGATATAGATATTTATAACTTAATTTATATTATTAAGATATTAATGCAAAGAGAATTTATTAGGTATATATCATGACATTAGGTATTAATCTACCATGTATGAATGTTTTTAAAATTTTAATGGAATCATTGCCACTTTCAAGCTCAAGGTTATCCTCAACTGGATCTCAAATACCTATTAAAGGAAATTTTGTGGCAGCGACAGAGCCTTTGCATTTTTTTAATTTTTATTTTCACTTCTTTTGATGTTCTAACATATTTATCTCCCCTATTAATACTGATCGTTGGTGATTACCGAAGAAACAATAACAATGATGGGTGGGAGCATATGCATGTTTCAGATTACCATCAGATTGCTGAAACTTCCGTCAAAATCACTGGATCTGCTGACAGTTCATACCTTGGAATGCATATCTTTGGGCATTCATTTTAAAATGAATATTCAACTAGGTTATCCTTTCAATTTGAAGTATCTTTATGCCAGATCTTCTTGAACTCAGCCTCTACGAGTAATTGTGCTTTTTTCTATGAAAATGTTTGGCTATTGCACTCGACAAAGTATTCTTATTTTTCTAAGTACTAAATCTCTGAACTTTGCAATACAATTTATACCATTGAGTTATTAAAGGGTTTTATTTGGTCCTAGATTTGATTTAGATAGCCTAGTGTGCTGAATTAAGTCATGAAATTAACTTATAGATCAAGGCATTGTGTTGTAGTTTACCCAAATTAAACACGAGCTAAATATATATGTGTGGTTCTTTAATTAGGTTATCCTAGATTGGTTTTGGTTTCTATTTTTTTTACATAGCCTATTTTGTTAAACTACATTTTTCTATTAGATTGCATACCCACTAACATATATGCAAATCGTCTTTGGCACGAAACATACATGCATGTTTTTACTCATGTTCCCCCAGGCAAGTGATCCCCAATTTCGGGGACCATTATCCTCCAGCAAGGAATAATTCTATGGGTTACACACTTAGTAGCCATTTAAATTAACTAAAAATTATGTAGTATCTCTAGAAGTTAACATACAAATATTCATATTGGTAGGCCTCGACCTCCTTAGGCAGGAGCACAAGCCTCGAGGCCATGTCCATGACCGTAGGCTATGAACAATTCAGGCCCTTCACCATTCACACCAATTGATATTCGTCCAATGGGCATGTTTTTCTCAGCTCCAGTTAATGAACCACAACTAGCTGCTCCACCATCTGGTATGCCAACTACTACTCCTCCACCATTTAGCAATGCAGCAAGGCCTGACCGTGTTATTTGTCCAATGCCTGGGTGTACATAACTCCTTATTGTTATAGACATATTTGGGAAATGCAACCCCAATCACATATGTCCATAAACTAAGGGCTTCTAAGTCCCTAAAAGTGCTGTTTCACACCCTAAAGGAACAAGGTTAGCTAATTACATCATCTCCTAGAAGTTCTCCATGGAAAACTACTCAGAACTGGTCAAAACTGGACCATACAAACTGCTCAGTGCTAAAGGTGCGATGCATCTCACCTGCCACATGCAAAAAGTGTGATGCATACTAAAAAGCCATTCTGTAGGGTGCAATGGGCGAGAGTAGACAAATGGCAGAGACAGTTTGCAAGGTGGATGATCATGGAATCTTCCAGAAACTTCTCCTGTGACACTTGCCTCTTTGAATTCACCCAGGGATGAGTAAGAGATCATGAATCTCCAAGTGGAACCAAGAACTATCAAAGAGAGGACACCAATCAAAATCCCAGAAGCTGATTCACCCCCCTGCAAACATCTATATATGGATCCCTCATCATAGAGATCCAGAGGCTGGAATCTTGTATTTTGTAAGGAAGTGCTATTGGTTTCTTCATGGAACATCATAGTGTTGGGTGATCTAAGCTTTTCATGAGGTGAAGAAGGGCTTTCAAGCTGGGAGGACGACGTTGGGTCAGATCAATGGGTTGTAATCCTCTCTTCTACTCTTTCTATCAATAAAGCTATTCGAGTTTTCCTCCACATTCTTGTATGTTTGATAATATATGCATTTGTGTGGTCAATATATATCTGATCCTATATTGTTTATGATTGTAGATATCTGTACTTTGATGGTGTTATGCTACTTTGACTTTACAGGTGCTCTTTGAAGCGGAGTAAGCAAGGAAGGAGCGGCAAAGATCTGTTAGAGGGGAGAAGAAACAAGCAAGGAACCAAGCGAAAGATTGAGGTTGGTACTCTGCTTCTCTCTCATCTACTTCTCATAAAGGAAAACGAAAGTAACTTTAGTTTCTTTGTTTCTAAGATAGCTACCCGTCATAGTGGGACTAGTAGCTCTGCATGGACACTAGATTTCCTGATAACAAAATGGTGACTCCGCTGGGAAGCGAATAGCTTGTTTGCTTGTCTATATTTGTTTGCTTTATAAACTACAAACGAAGCCTGAAGTTAAGCTAGCTAGCCTTCGAACTACATTTTCTATGCAAGTGCAAAGTAGATCAATGTTGCTTCAGTCTATCTCCGGGTTTTGTTTATAAAACTGAACAATCGATTTGCAAACATCCTAATTTCCCTAGTGGTGGCTCAAGTAACCTCATTATATCAGCTCCTGTGATTTGTATTTATTGACTATCATTAGCTCGGCCTAAATCCCTGAACTAAGCTACAAACTGTGACCAAAGACCAAGTTAAAGTCTCATCCCTATACCATCGCACCCTCTCTTCTAGGAAATCGGGATGCATCCCAACTCCCGTGTGCAGTAGGTGAGATGCATCCCTGTTTCCCTGTGTTACAGGTGCGATGATCAGATAAGGCTAATTTTGCCTCCAGATTTTAGTTTTTTCTTCACTCTCTTCAACTTTATTCAGGAGTTTTGCTCTCTGTGATCAGTATACCATTGTGGAAAATCCCTTCCTTTCCATTATTCTGCCTCCATTGTACAAAGAATTGTGAATGTTTTTATGTATTGTTCATCATTTACAGTTCTCTTTTGCAAAGAAGTATCTTAGTCGAACTGTCGTCTTTTGATTTGGAAGTGTTGCAAGTGTCCTTTTCATTCAAAGAAAAGAATCCTATTATTCTTGATGGTCAATTATACTATTACTCTTTTATTTGATTTGAATTAGTAGTTTTTCCAAGTGTCGAAAGCAGTTTTCAATTCAAAATTGCAAAGTGTCGTCATTGTCTTCCTTTTGTATTTTTAAGAAAAATTGTTAGTACTGTCGCTTTGAAAAGATAATTCGAATTTGTACTTAGCATTATTTTTGTCATTCACACATTAAGAAAGTAGAAAACAAATACATGCATGTGCATTGCAGTTAGACTGCTTGTTGGTTTGATTTAGGACGGTGCATCTAGTGTGTGCTCTCTGCTTTATGTTGAAAGAATTTCGCTTCTCTTTCCTTAGTAGCTAGGATTTTCATTGCAAAAAGAAGATTTAACGATTGTTTATCATCTTAGATTGCATTTTATGAATTGTATATCTACATCACGCGGTGAACCTTAAAGGCAAACTTCTTAAGAGAGATCAACTGTAAAATAAATTCAATGAACATAAAAACGCTTTGGAACCTAATGCACAACATTTAGAAGTCTAGGCTAGGGACGTATTCCGGCATCGTAAAGCCTGGTAACTATCGCTTTCATCATAGGTTGGGTGATTCCTCCTCTTTGAGATGAAAAGTGCCAGTACGAACTTGTGCTCCCACGTACCGTCGAGTATATATTGGGAGACCACAATAGGCTATATCCTTTATCCATAGGAAGCCATGTCTAATGCCCTATCGATCGCAATGCACTGAACACAACATTCGGGAAGATTGACTGTTGTACCGTAAAAAGTATTCTGCAGTTTTGCGATTGGATTGGTAATCCCTCTATCTAGATTTCCAGATTAGTCTCTTTCGTTCCTTTTCAGACTCCTTAAAGGAAAAGGTCCATCTGAGCACTTGTCACTTCAGGCTCATTAAAAATCGAAGGCAACTAGAGTCATCTTTTGTTTTTTCTCGACTCTTAAAAATTGAAAAAACAAGTGGTGTCAAAGCGTCTAAAATTAATTTAATTTGGAATCATTTTCCCCTTTTATTTTGAGTTGATCGAGTAATCCGCAATCACGGAAGAAAGTCAATCAAAACCCCGTTTTTCACGAAGGCTTATGAGTCAACCGCCGTTGACTCCGGAAACGAAACTATTCCTGACAAAGTGAACTCATTTGACCAGATCAAAGTCTCCTAGGTTGGTTGGAGTAAGTACTCCGGCATCCTCAGAGACTCCGGTTACTTCGAACATTTCTGGTATCTTTGCCTCTATAGAAGAAATTCTGCAGCCACAAAAGGACATTACAACTGATCCTAGTGTGATGGTAAACACTTCTATTCCCGAACCGGCTACATCTACAGCTGATTCGGAAGGTGTTACTCCCCAAACATCTGTCGCTGTAGAACCTATACCTTCTTCGGCACTAGAAATATTTTACGAACCTAACGGTCTACCTCTTCCGCCTGGATTGATTGCCATAGAAGAGATTGTGGAGGATCCTCCATCTAACGCTCCATCGCAATTTGGAGCTGGGATCACCCTATATCCTTCTTCATTAAAAGTTAGTCTCCCACCATCGGAAGTTCCTGAAGAACCACTAAGGAATATTTTGGATAGACTAAATATGTCTGAACAACCGTCGACATCTCGGACTGTGTCATCCAACATAGCAGTGGCAGAACTTCCTGCTGCCACTCTGACAATGTCCGCCAGTGTACCATCTGTCCCAACTAGCTCTCAATCGCTGGATGGAGTCCATCTAGGGGTTGTTTCGACAGTATGGACTATTCCCATTTGTTCGTCTGGAATAATATTTGGAATCTCTTATGTTGAGTCTCAACAAATTGATCCTTCGCAGTGTCAATTTGGGAAATCTGGTCCCCAAAGGCAAATCATTCCTTTGAGCATTGGGTTACCGCCATATGGAGGGCAATATACCCTTTCATTGTATCCTCTGGGAGGACAACCATACGAGAGTTCAAAACAGAATTTAGGTTATGCTGGAATTACATCTAGTAGTTTGGTGCCAATACTGCCTCAACAATCAAGAGTTGTATACTCAATGCAACAAAGTTTACCTGTGTCAAGTATCCCCACTACGCTAGCTATCATGACGGTGTCGCAAGTACAAGCTTTGCCTGTTGTATGCCAACCTCAGGTTTCTTAGGTCGTAATACAACAACCTCTTGTCCCTGCGATGCAACTACAATCACTGACTAGTGGAATGACCTAGGTTCAAATGGGGACCATTACCCCTCATCTTGGTCAAACAGTCAGTACTGGGCAACAACTCATGGCTTCACAACCATGGCTGGTACAATACCAACAACCACAATTCCAACAAGCTTACCAAGGATCTGAGCAACAAGTCTTTGCAAGTAATGGGCAGCCATTTCAAAACGGTCAACTTCAATCATATCATAATGGTCATTCCCATCAACCTTACCAAAGTTACCAGCATCAAATGCATTATGCTGGTATGCAGAGGCTAACTGCTCAGGAAATTCCATCTTATCCTGGGTATGCTTCGCCGAGCCTGAATCAACAATTGCCTTTCGTGGCGACTTTAGAGTTACCGGATCTAAATCGACTAACGAACGATCCAATTGCTTACGCCCCTTAGTGGCCAACACTTCCTCATAAAATTCCGTCAGATATTCCTAAATTTAATGGAAATCCGAGTGAAGACCCGTCGAATCATGTGATGAATTTTCATTTGCGGTGTTCATCAAACACTCTCAACGATGATTCGATCAGGCTTCGCCTTTTTCAGCGAACGTTAACTGGTCTGAAAACAAAATGGTATATCAAATTGCCTAGAGATTCGTTTGATAACTTTAGGCACCTAGCCACAACCTTTTTAACCCATTTTGAGTTACCCATAAGGCATGAAACGGGAACAAAGCTTCTTACCAATTTCAAACAAACAACGGCCACTCACATATCCGATCATATTCATGAGTGGCGACGTCGTCGTAGAATGGTAAAAACATATGTTCCTGATCAGCTGTTAGCTGAATGGTTTATTAATTCATTGTTACCTTCTATTACAAAAGATGTGGAAAAGGGAGGAGTCATCACTGAAGAGCAAGTTATTGCTCGTGCACAATATCTAGACTTGATATATACATAGTCTGGCATGCTCTACGATAAAATACTTGATGCTCCTAGACCATAATCTTCCATTCCACCCCCTCCTAAATCAAACAAAGACTCTCATGTTGGTTATGGTGTGATAGGTACGACAAACACGAAAACCGTAAAGGCTACATCAAAGAAGGCCCATACGATTTCAATTCAAAATGTAAATGAAGAATTTATCACCTCGGAAGTAAATGTCATGTCGATTGACAAAGGCAAAGAACCCAAGCAACCAGGAGGAAAGAAGAAAAAGAAAGGGAAGAAGAAGAAACAGGGGGAGTCGTCTCTTAAAAAATCTTCTGCAAACCCTTCTGGAGATAGGAAACCAAGTCATCCATGCTTTATATGTGATGAGGATCATTGGATGAGAGAGAGTCCATATAAGGCTGAGCTTAGAAAATTCTTCAAGAGTTCAAAAACCTCGGCAGTATTGACTGATCCATTTCTGAACCCAAGAACAAATCTGGTTGCTAGCGACAATGCTTCCCCATCCTAAGTGCTAATGTTGTCTATTTCAAAGAAACTAAATGATGCTTCGATATCGACAAGGAATAAAGATTACGGGAATCCACAGATGTCGAACAACAAGGATAATGATCAACCTAGTAGTTCGACAACAACTTCAAATGAATTCGTGCCACCCATCACTCCCAAACTAACGATAAAACTGCCAAAGGGAGTAGTACACAAATCGACATTTAATCCTTGTGCCAGAGCAGCACAACATTATAATATAGTGGAGGATCTAGCCCAATCGTCGTCCGCTATGTTGACACTTGAGGTACTGCAAAATTGCCCCTCCCAAAAGCAGGCTTTATTTTCAGTGATAGGTGGGATTGACCCAACGGATTCCAATCTTGTGGCCTTTAATCACAAAGGATATGACCCTCAGTTACCAGCTCAACTAGCTTTCCTTATTCAAGTGAAAGCCCTCAACAAAACTGTTCATCGAAAAATTATTGATGAGGGGGCATCTACATGTATTATGTCGATGAGTTTCTGGAAAACTTTAGGATCTCCACCCTTTTCAAGATCGTTGATGACATTAAAAGAATTTGATGGACGAACATACACCCCATATGGGATATTAAGTAACTTGCAAGTCGAACTGGGGGGCAAAACAATAGAAATTGATGTTGAAGTTATTGACGGAAACATCGACTACAACATCCTACTGGGAAGGCCCTGGATATATGCTATGGTAGCTGTTGTGTCGACGTACTTTAGGAAGGTTGCATTTCCCTTCCAAGGAGGAATTACGGTCATCGACCAACAAACATTTTTCCCCATTAGTTCACAAGTTACGGGAAGCATTCCAATGATCCATGGAAGCCCTCATTCACTTCAAAATATCAGAGTAGGCCTACTAAAAGACCCTACATTAATGGGGACTTTTGCCTTACCGCCTCCAATCAATTTGGCAGAAGTGGCAACGGTGGGAGCCTGCAATATGATATCTTCTATTTAAAAGATGTCCGAAAGCGATGTTAACATGGATCATCTACAGGTATTGCCTCCAAGCCCAATAGAAATATTGTAGCAATCAATGTTTTCGGCATGGGAGGAAAACCCAAATCAAAGCTCATCAAGCATGTGGATAGATAGGTCTAATGAATATGACACCCCTTCAGATCCTTGGTCGAAAGTACATTCTACAGATGAAGGAATTGTTCAGTCAATGATGATTGACGGGGCACCATGGGAAGATTACCACCATCATTCCCATCTTCCGGATTGTAAGGAGGATAATTCCAGTGACCTTGATCATCCCTCAGTTTTTGAATTTTTGTCAAATACTGTAAATACAGTGGATTCTGAGCGAAACCTGTCCAATATTGAAGAGACTATCGCCATAAATATCTCGACCAAAATAGATGTTGTAGAGAATATTCATGTTGGCAAATCTTGTTCTCCTTCAGAACTGGAAATATATTACGCTCTTTTTCGCGAGTTTATAGATGTCTTTGCTTGGTCATATGACGAAATGCCAAGCAATGACTCAAGCATAGTTGAACATGAAATTAAGATGTGTCCAGATGTCAAACCTGTATGACAACGGCTCCAGCAGGTGCACCCCAAGAAAGCTGCTGCCATCAAGGCGGAAGTTGAAAAACTCCTACATGCTAGTTTTATTTACCTGGTTCCTCTAACTGATTGGGTATCGAATATTGTTCCTGTGATGAAAAAACAAGAACGATTAGAGTGTGAGTCGATTATAGGGATTTAAATCAAGCTTGTCTGAAAGACAACTACCCTACACCCTTCATTGACCAGATAATTGATGAATGCGCTGGATGTGAAATCTTTTCATTTATGGATGGATTTTCTGGGTATAATCAAATAAATATCCGCCCATAGGACTAGTCAAAGACTGCATTTATTGTTCCGTGGGGCACATTCGCATATCTCAAGCTACTCTTTGGTTTAAAGAATGCAAGGGAAACATTTCAGAGGGAAATGAATTATGCCTTCCATGACATCAAGAACATCGTTCAACCATATCTCGACGATATTCCAGCTCATTTGTGAAAGTGGACCGATCATCCGCAACATTTAAGAGTGATATTTCTACGTTGCTAACACTACAAGATAAAACTCAATCCGCACAAATGTGTGTTTTGTGTCAGTTCTTGTTGTTTACTTGGCTTTGTGGTCTCAAAAGACATGATTCTTCTCGACCCATGTAAGGTTCAGGCAATCATTGATTTGCCTCCACCTTCAAATTTACTTCAGATTTAGAAACTCCAAGGGAAAGAAAACTTTCTGAGGAGGTTCATTCCAAATTACGCCGAACTTGCTAAAGGTTATACTTGTCTATTGAAAAAAGAAGTACCCTTCATCTGGGATCAGGTCGTGCAAGATTCCTTTGGTGCTTTAAAGGAATCCCTAATAAAAGCATCATTAATATATGCTCTTGATTATCAAACAGACTTTAACTTGTATCTAGCTACAGCGGATATAACCATAGCAATGGTTTTAGTTCAAGTAAGATGATGGAATTGAACATCCAATATATTATTTAATTCGAAATTTAAATGATACAAAAATGAAGTACTCCTACGTTGAAAAGCTAGCTCTCGCAGCGGTTCAAGCGATACAGATATTTCGACACTCTGTCCTCTTCAGAAAAAACTACCATTTTATCAGATTGCAACCCCATGACTTATATATTGTCACGACAGTTGTTGGGGGAAAATATTCAAAATGGATAGCCATTTTACAAGAGTTTGATCTGGAATTCAAAAAATCCAAATCAAAGAAATCCCTAGTTTTCGCGGAGTTACTATGCGATCTCCCATCGTTGTCCAACGATGCAACATCCGAAGAAGTAATCGTGGACAAAAATTTGTTTTTGATATCTTCAAGCAAGCCGTGGTATGGAGATATAATAATCTATCTCCAAAACCAAACATATAGGCCTAATACCTTACGCTCGGAACAACGACGGATTCAATACCAAGAAAAAGACTACGTGATCGTTGGTGATTCGCTTTATCGTCGTGGTATCGATACAGTTCTGCGGAGGTGCCTAACCCATGAGGAGGCCAAAAAAGTCCTGAATGATTGTCATTCAGGTGCGTGTGGGGGGCATCAATTTGGTTATGCTATAGCTCAAAAGATTTTACGAGTAGGATACTTCTGGCCAACAATGTTCAAAGATTGCATAACCGCAGTCAGAAGTTACCATGCCTATCAAATCTTCGATTGCAAAACCAGAATACCAATCGCACCTCTGCAGCCAATAGTAGTAGTTGGGCCATTTGCCAAATGGGGCATATATTTCATGACATGTAACCCCACCTCGGTCGAGAGGCATGGGTATATCATAGTTGCAGTAGAATATTTTACCAAATGGGCCGAGGTGATGCCTACATTAAACAACAGCAGCGAAATGGCTGCCCTCTTCTTTTTCAATCATGTAGTCTCCAGATTCAGTGTTCCACAGGCCATAGTCACAGATCATGAATCACATTTTCGCAATCACATGATGGTTGA
>APFE030841893.1:9315-22981 GCA_000404065.3 Pinus taeda | reverse complement strand
TTGTAAATTTTCCTTCTTATTTTTTTCTGTCCCCCAGCACCAATGGGATTTGGATAAAGATCAGAGAATAAACTGAATAATTCCCTATCTGGAATCCCTTTTGGGATAATACCTTATGGTTGGGACAATATTTGATCTACTATGCCTAGATAATAATTACAAAATATAGTTAAGGGATGGGGTTCAGATCCAACCATTTCGAATAAGGTTTTACCCTTTAACTTTGGAAAACTCAAGATATCCTCAATAATAGGTAATACTCTATTATGGTCATTGGCCATGCTTCTACATATTTATTTAGAATATCTCTTCTAGATGTGGGATTTCCCACCAAGCTTGCTAATCGGAGTGGATGTGTATGAGCTTTTTCCCTTATAGAGGCAATAATACGATTAGCTGCAAGTAATGCATCGAATTGATTATCTGTAATAATAAACCAATAATCTACATAGTGTCAATGTAGCGGCAAAACCTCGAGACCATGTCAATCCTAATTTCCCTTCCTAACCCTAATTTAGTCTTGTCATCCCTATTTGCATTCATTCTTCTTTTCTATCATTCATGGATTTCGGTTATTCTTATAGTCGATTTCTGAGAATTTTTTGTTTTAGTATCAGGCATGTGGCGATGGACTCTATTTATGTCACATTGGGATTTGGGTAGAGTTCAAGTCATGTCCCATGCTCGTCATATGACTTATTGGTAAGTTTATACGTGGTTCCTTCATCGAGAACTCAGAGTGGATGGATCTCTAAATGGTGTTGGAATGGTGTTGTTGCCCCCTTCTCATTTTGTCTTGTCACATTGGTGTGCAAATCCCTTGAAGATTTTACCATTGTTATGTATTTTTTGAGAGCAGAAGTTTGTAGGCACGTATCCTTTGGGTGCCTTTCAAAGTACCACTTTGTAGAGGGTCCACCAACTCATTTCACACACAAATTATATGTTCTCAAGTAATTTTCTCTCGATTCTATGTACCTCTTGCTTAAAATGTTGGTATTGTGAATTACATTTTCCTTCTAAAATTTTGAATTAAGTTATGGTTCGTATTATGCATCAATTTTTCTCCTTTCTAATTATTTCACTAGAAACCGAGCTTGTATTTGCTTTGTGAAGTACTACCTTTTGCAGAACTCTAGCCTCTAAAAAAGATCCTAAAACACTAAAGGGAAATCTGGATCCCCTCTTAGGTAAATACCTAGTGTTAAGATTTTTTCTTTGTTGTTGTGGTGCATCACCATGGTAAAGAGTTTACAATTTTAGGTTTTTCTTGTTTGTGGTTTTTTTTTATTCCTTGGGTTTTCTTCTCATTTTTGGCATTTCCAAATGATGTTAACCCATAATATTTATTTGTGAATTTACAACAAAATGATGGTGAGAGGGCATATATAGGGTTTTTCCCTCTCGATCCAAAGGAATACAATGATATATAGGTGCAGATAAATATTCAATTTCCAAGTGGATCCTTCCATCCTACCATAGTCCAACTAAATTTTTTTCGTCAGGGCATGAGGTTACTTACAATTCTGTCTGAACTCAAGCCCTTCTAATGGTTTTTGTTTCTAGCTCGTGATTGGTAGGGGTTATTGTTATTACTTGTAATGTTCCTATTGATTAAAAGTGAGGTAGAAAGATTTGGTTATTAAACATTCTTAGCTTGTGACTCCTTTATCAATACAAATTTGTCCCATGTGCCTATGTTTTTGTTTCTAGGTTTATTGAAGGCTTGCTTCATAGTTATGGAGGAAAACCTTGTACATTGTACTCTCCAACTTAGTTTTTGATATATCAATCACTCATAGAGTCCGTCTTTAATAAGTGCAATTTTTATCTTTCTAAATAATTATAATATGTGTGTCATATTTACGAAACTCAAACTATGATTCACTATCGAGAGCCCTTTTATTTAATCTCTACAGTGTCATAGGGATAGAAGCATATTCACTCCAATCTTGTATGAACATTTGTATTTGTTCCATATTTTGAATATTATTCTCTTGTTTATTTAAATAGTGTTGTTACCTCTTAATTTAATTCAATATGATTCAGTTGGTATTGTTTCAATACTCTTTTCATTGCATCTCCGTTTCTATGATTTTAGTTTGTAATATATGCCTCAGTTGATAACAAAACCAAAGGAATTACTTCCTTAACTATTTTTAGCCTGTATAGGTTTAGATAAAAATCCCTTTCTCTGCATGTCGACACAAGAATCTATCCTTGTTCTATTTGTATACATTTAGTTTAACAATTTACTAATTTCATGTGGTAGTCAATGCATATAAAATTTTCACTTTAATGAGCGTATCTACGAGGGTAGTATTAAAATTTTACAACAAATAACTCATAAATAGAAAATCCGAATTTGACTAGCTATCAATAATCTCCATTGGTTTTTTCTATAATTTCATTTCATATCTTCAATGGACAAATCTTTGATTTACAGTCAAATATCTTTATTAGTGAAAATTTCCAAATGACTAGTAAAACCATACTTCCTTAGAACTCGATGGCACTAGTTTAAGTAATTCTTATTTGATCTATGTTGACTCGTGCATGTGGTAAATTATTTTCTTATGAAATATATATTACACCAAAGGAAAAAGTTAGTCTATGTAGATGTAGATCTTGAATGTTATACCAAGTAATTCCACTTCGATTTTCCCATAATTAGTGTCCAAAATCTACCAGTTATAACTTCTTTAGTTTTTCGTGGGAATTGTTGTTGACAAAGTCTTATAATAATAGCTATCTAAAATGGAATGTTCTACAAATAACCTCGAAAACCTTACTATACATACAACCCTATGAAACCGTGGAATAAATCCTCTTTTCATTTCCTATAGAATTTTCTTTAAAATACGATATGTTATCACTAATCTTCCAATCACTATATGCATATATTCTTAGATATTATTGTTTAATATACAGTTATTAATCATGATAATTATGTACAAAACACATATACGTAACCCTAAGTTCACCATTAAAAGATATTGAAACTAAAAGCAAAGTTCCTATTTACCATACTAATTTTTGATCTATTCCAATAAGTAATTATGCACATATTTTCTAATGAGAATCATTGTAGTAAATCATACTTGGTGAGCATATTAGCTACCCAACCATGAACTACACTTCAAATTCCCCTCTTTTTGAGAGAAACTGTTAACAAGATAACAAAATTCTATTGATTTCTTTGCTAGGTATTTCATACCTTTCTTCCATGTTAGATTTTTCCATTAGCAGGGTCCCTATTTTATGGTCTTCCATAACTACTTGCCTAGGCTATTCCATGAAATCCTACTTCTATATCCCATGGTGGGTTATTCATGTCCAAGATTTGAGTCTTTCTTAGCTCGATTTAATGTATTTTCAATCCTATTCATTAAATATTATCTAGAATCTTTCTCATAAAAGAATTATTTCACGGAAGGATCTCAATTTCAAATGTCCCATTCCTAAATATTTCGAATCCTGTTATTACTAAATCGATAAATTTATATATTTACATAAACTCTCAATGTACTTCCCAATAGAAACTAATTTTAAAATAACAACAATCAACATTATGTACCAAGGGGTATTACAATTTTATGTTTTCTTTCTCCCAAGTGCTACCCCCTCCTTGATCAAATCATTTTCAATATTCGTCAATACTCATAAATAACATAATCTATTTAAGGTTGGATAGAATTAAAAAAAATCTCACTATTTGGTGATGAAACCTGTGATGAAGTAGAATATCTAAATAAATTTCTCTTTAAACTTTGGTTTATTAACAAGTATTATAGATCCATATCTGAATAATTTTCTCTTAAAACTTTGGTTTTTTAAGAAACATTATATATCCATCTTGTCCAAAAATACTTGAAGTGCTACAACAATATGAATTTGAATATGAGTTTGAGTTGTTGATTACTTTATATAATACATAGACTTATATTATTATTATTATTTCAAATGATATTAATATGTAAATGTTGACTTTGTAATAATTTAATTACATGGGAATTGAAAATATTTTGTTTGGGAATGCATTGTTCTAATCAATTTTTCTTTTTCTTTTACTAATGATATATTTTTACAAACCTTTCCAAATTACCTTCAATATTTACTTCCTATTACTACTTCTTCTTCTTCTTACACATTTGAAATATTTTTTATTACAATTATATGAGTCTATATTTATATATATTTATATTTTTTCTGAATTTGATATTAATATTAAATGATACTATTTCCTATCGACATGAAAACATTTGATAAGATTATTATTGTCTCCATCCATAGGATTATAAAAACAATATTGGGCCTCCATTTAAATATTCATCATACGCTTTACGAGTGCTTAAATATGGACGTGGGACAAAATCAATTTGGAATGTCTCTCTCCATGCCTGTTGAATGTCGTGTACAGGCCCATAGTTCGGTGTTAGGAAGGCTTCACGCCAGGTTTTCTTGTTTCAGACCCTTTTTCTATAGTATTGTCCACGATTATTACCGTGTTCAGAATTATGAGGCAACGAGCTAAAACAAATATGAACAACTTACGAGTTGTGATTGATCAAATGTAATCATAATTCTATGGACATGGAAATCATGATAATATATTTTCAATTTTTCTTTTTAGGGATTGGTTTTGTTTTATTGTTTCAATACCTCTTAAGAATTTATCATTTAGGTTCATGTTTACATTTCAAATCATTAGTTACTTTTAACGGTTTTAATCATTATATATAACACATGATCTCAGTTTTTTTCTTTAAATAACATGCTTTTAGTTTCCTTATCCTTTGTAATTAAAGTATTAAAAATATGATTAACATTTTTGTTTCTAAATTACCTTGTGAAAGTTATATATATATATATATATTATCCCTTTATTTTTATTTTTTTATTTCAAATCATCTTCATGCTTATTAGTTTTTATATTTTCTTTTCTTTCAAATTAGGGCAACTCTAAAAATTGAAAGACATTCATAGACATTGATATATGATAAACATCAAACACATATTCCTTGGTATATCAAACTCATAATGAGAACATGGATGAAAATATATCATGGAAACCATTTCTAGAAAAACCATAAAACTTATTTAAATAATGGTTGTTTGTAGGAAGCAACCTATTATTACAATAACTTCTATGCAATGACTTCTAGGAAACATGAAACCCCTAAATTTAACAAATTTGTAGGAAACAATCTAAGGGGGAAGCGAGTACTATTTTTTTCTTTGTAGGGAACTAACCAATAATATACATCAATCCCCTCCTAATCCCTAGTGCACTCTACTTTTTTATGAGATTTCGAATTTGGTTTTATCAATTTAGACCTTGAAACCCTCTGCAACAACAAAATCTCACTCATAAACACCAAAAACTTTCTTTGGCAATAATTGACTCAATTATGTGACATTACTTCAGAATTCTTGGCATTGGTAGTGGGAGAACCTTTTCCATTTCCATGTAGATATCCAATTAGTCCATGGCTGACCATCCAACTAGGCCCCTCGGGCTCGTCAACTCATTTCTCACCTCTAATTTGAAATGTATGCCCTCACTCTGCTCTTATCCAAAATGCCTCTAACAAACCTATGTCATTTGAGAATGGCTCTCATGAGAAGACCCAATCATTCTTTCATTGGTGGTCTCATATTACCCTTGCAAATAAAATTAATTCATAAGTCGAACCCATGGTTGTTGACTTGGCTCTTCAAACAAGACTATTCTCGTGTCCTACAGATATTGTGTTAAAGACAAAATTATAGACATAAAAAAAGAAGCATAATCTAATTCCAAATAAATGACACGGGAATTTTATATTTGAATCAAAATGAAAGTACATGCTGCGACCTCTCAGAGCATGACTCACATCATATTGGGCCTTTCTCTTAGCCTAATATTTCATTGACTCACTGTGATCCTAACACATTACAATCAAATCATTAAAAAATAAATAATATAAACCCAAAGAGAGATGAGGAGTGCCACGTTGGGCATTCTAGACACTTATAATTTAATTAAATTCTATAGAAAAACTAGAAAATCATGCTCCTTTCCTCAGGCTAAAATGTTTCTCTTTCCTGAAGGTTTTGAGAATAAAATTCTATTTTGGCTTAATTCAATGCTCCTACATCAAATTCCCTTTCTTAGAAATATTCATGATTTCCCTATCATGTGTTTTCATTACTACATCTTCTTTTTTGCAACCTCAGTCTTCTATTCTACACATATCATTGAGTGAGTTGCAACAATTCCTGCACGGACACCTCAATTACTCTCTCCTTTTCTTGGAATTTCAAAATGAGAGGTTTGCCTCAACTAGAAACTCTCTAGTTTCCTAACCCCTCCACCCATTGCATATTTTCTCACCTACTTTGACAATTCTACCGACAACTGCAGTTGTGGAATTAATCTCTTGAAAAATATATTATTTTCTTCCGGCACTTTGAAACCACTTGATGACAAAACGAATCTAGGTTTGTCAAATTTGACCTCTAATTGTGCATGTTATGAAACCATCTCACAAAAATATATAAAATATAGATCAACCACGTAGAAGTCACCCTCCTTGAGGGGGAAGCCTCCTTTACATTACAGAAATTAACAATTCTTTAATGATACAAATGACAAGTCCCCTTTTCTATATGTAGGAGTCTAAGCATTCCCATTACAATCAGAGGCTACATAACAATAATATTGTAGGGGCACAATACTAATAATCGTCGGCTTCTATGGGGTACAATAATAGCAAAATGGGGACTATATGGGAACAATAATACAATAAAGGGTCTACACTAGTAAAAATAAGGGACCTAACACACCCCTCTACTTGAAAAACTATTGTCCTCAACAATTGAGTAGTTCTTGATTGTTCTGTATAAAATTCTCATCCTCCCATGTGGAATATTTTGTGGGTAAGTTCTTCCACTTTATGAGATACTTTGAAATTGATCGATCTCTCAAGTGCCCTTTTCTTGTTTCTGTGACTGCTTCGGGTTCCAATATGATTTTTCCTTGTGTGTCAACTTCTAAAATTATTGTGTGAGTTGGGATCTTCTTAAACTTTTGAATAATTTCCTAAACTTCTTAATTAATGTTATATTCATCCTTTTCTTCATTTATCCAATCTAGTTGGATAATAGAAATGGCACAAAATAATGCTTCCACTCCCTCATCCTTTCTTGGGAGTGCATTTGCAACAACATTTTGCTCCCTTTCCTTAAAGATGATTTCAAAGTCACCACCCAACATCTTTGTAACCCATTTTTGTTGTTCTTTTGAAGTTAATTCTAAAAAGTATTTAAGACTATGATGATCGACTTTTACCTTTAGTTGTCTTCCCATTAGGTAAGGTCTGATGTTTGAAGGAACACTTCCTTGAATAAAATTAATACCATGATCATGAACATGAATAGGTGTGAGGCATTTGGGATTCATAAATACCATGGAAAGATTGTCCAAGACATTTTGCAGATCTTGAGAAATAGATGATTTCGATGTGGGAAACTATAGAAAACATAATTGTGCAGTTATGCCTTGTTGTTGTTTCATTAGAAGATTTGTCATTCTATTAGAGCTGATTATCTTTCCAAGTTTATATGAGATAACCCTTAATTCAACTTCCTTTCGTGACGAAAAAAAATTCATGAAAATTTCTTGAAAATTAAAAGCTATTATACCCAAGGATTGTAGCCATTGGACTTATAGTATAGCATGAGCACCACCCATTGGAATGGAAATCCTTGGGATATTTAATACATATTCTCCCATTGATTGCTTGATATCATGGCACTCTCGAGAGTAATTTATGGTTTCTCCACTTGCAACTATCACTTGAAACCTTGGTGCTGGATATAGGAAGCAATTCAATTCCTTGGCTATCTTACAATGAATAAAATTATGGGTATGACCCAAACCGATCAACACTATTACCTTTTTCTTCTTGATATTTCATTCTGTTTTGATAGTTTGAGTGGTAATTCGTGCCAATGCATTACAAGATATGGTCACATTCGTTTCTTCTTCTCTAGAGTTTGTTCCTGGTGTATTTCCTCTTCTTCTCACATTTACTGTTCCTTTTCTTCCTCCTATTCACAATCTATTTAAAATAATTTCTTCTCAGCACACTTATGACCTTTAATGTATTTTCATCACAACTGTAACAAAGCCCTTCTGCTCTTTTTTCTTCTAATTGTTGTAGTAAAAACCTTGTACATTGTGGAAGGCTAGGGGCAACAACACTTCCATATTTATATTTATGAGTGGTAGGCTTCCTTGCTACCATAATTTTGCTTTCCATTTTTCTTGGCAACCTGAATGCCTTCTCGAATGAATGAGGTTCCCAAAGACAATCCTCATGTTCAATGATATCCTTTAATGTCCTTATGAAGACACGAATCCTCTCTTTTTCTAGAATATTATTTACCCTTATATTCAATTTTTGGAATTCCTGAGTGTGCTCTTCCATTGGCTAAATAAGGTGTTTCTCTTTGTATCTTCATAATGTGCTATCATTTCCTCCATGAAAATTGAGAAAGTTACAAGTGTTATAAGAGAACAAATCCCTTTATACCTTAAAAATTTATTCGGTTCTAAATACAAATATGCAATATGTACCATTTGGAACAACTGCACATCATGTAGATCAAAATATTTATCCATTTGTGGTATCCATGATATGGGATCCTTGACATCGAAATTTGTCATATCGATCTTTGTAATATGATGGGTCTTCAATCCAATGTTATATTCTATGAAATCATGATTAACATTTATTTTTTTACCATCATGAGTTTCCTCTACTACCTTTTCGTAATTAGGAGGCCTTTCTTGTAGTATCTTTGTCCCAACATCCTTCAAACCTTCCATGTATTTCTTCAAATATTCCATGCCTTTCTTCAAATCTACTTCCATGGCACATATAAAACTATTTATCTTAGCTTCAATTGCATTCTTCAAATCATCCATCCAATTTTGCTTACTAGGTGCTTTTATTTTCTTAATTCAAGTCATTATTTTTCATTCTCTTAGCATCTTGATCTTGAATATGTTATATCTCTAAAATTTTGGATCTCCATGGTCTGAAATTGCGACCTACGGTAGCCCTATGAATCCTCTTTCCAATGCCACTAGTCTCATCAATATTTAATTCTTCAATAAAGAGTTATGCCCAATCTCCTACGATGACATCATTATAAATGGGTTGAGGAGAGAACTTGTATGACTTGCCACGTTTCATTGTTTTGACCTTCAGATCTCAAAACAAATACACAACAAAGTACAGTCCATTGAGAAAGTTATGATTATTTCCTAAGGTAGACTGTTTGGAATGTAATTGAAGAGTCTAAAAAAACCCTTAATTCTTGGACCAAATCTCTGAAAATAGAGTGCAACAAGATCTAAAATTCAGCCTCGAGCTTAACCATGATTTTGGATCAAATGGGTATTAATTTCCTAGTTTGAACCTTCGTAGAAAAAAAATTATAGCTAAAATTCCACAATGACCTATTCGAGATGGGATTCTTGAGCTTGCAAAAACACTAGCTTCCTTAGATCATATTTCCAAAAATATAGTGAGAGAAGGTTTGAAGTTTGGACTCATGGATCACCAAGATTTTGGCTCAAACAAGTTTTATTTTAACTTCTCCAAAAAAACATTATAGCGTGGATTCCACGATGACCTATTTTGGAGCAGAAAAACCCTAGAAGCCAAAGCTCTCATACCAAATGTTATGAAACCAAGTCACGAAAAGATAGAAAAGATAGATCATTGACTTAGAAATCACACTCTTAAGTGGGGAAACCTCCTTTACATTACAAAAAAGAACAATTGTTGGATGATACAAATGACATGGCCTCCTTTCTATATATAGGAGTCAAAGTTGTCCCAATACAGTGAGAGACTATATAACAATAATATTGTAGGGCCACAATAATAAAAATACTGGGATTCTATGGGGTCCAATAATAAAAACATATGGATTATATTGGCACAATAATACAATAAGGGGCTTGCACTAACAACCAAAATAGCTTACAATAGTAATATAGAGACCTAAAATTGCACAACAATGAACTCTCACCAAACCCCAAAATCTTTCTTTATCGGTATGCTCCTTAATTCCATGATGTCATATTAAGAAAATTAGCTTTGGTAGGGTTCATCCTTTTTCCATATCCATATGAATAACTAACGAGCCCACGAGCCGACCAAGATAATGGGCCCTACCTGAGTGAGGCGTTGGGAAGGTCTACTCTTTCCCAACTTCTACATTGAATTATGCTTCACCATGTAGAACTTGATTCCTTTGCTTTGATGACTACCTCTGAGAAACATTACTCATTTGTCTACAGCTCTGAGAGGAAGATCCAATCCTTCTTCCCTTGGTGGTTTCATATTACCCCAACAAATGAAATTAATTCATAAGCCTAGGATATGGTCGTCAACATGGATATGCAAACAAGACTATTCTCATGAGCCATTAATATATTGGTTATGAAAAAGCTAAAGGCATAAAAAAAGTGGATGCGAAATAAACCACATAAAATTTTCATTTGAAATAAAATGAAACTACATGGTATGGCCTCTCATAGCCCAGCTGCCATTATATTGGGCACTTCCCGCAGCATGATATTTCATTTTCTGGTTTTTATGCTAACACTATGCACGAGGCTCCTTTTAAAACTAACCAAATAAAACCCTGAGAGAGATGAGGAATATCGTCCTCCTTCCACATTGGGGCTTCTATAGGTTTAAGATTTAATCAAATTTCATATACAAAGAAAAACTTCATGTTCCTTTCCTTAGGCTCACAGAATGCTCCTTCTTGAAGCTTGTGAGAATAAAATTCTATTTGAGGTGGGGTTGATTTATGAATTATTCCAAATACCTCATAAGTCATTTCTTTTAATTGGGAACTTCCTTCAGTACAAACTCTTGAAGTCACATGCTCTATTATCTTTCCTAAAAATTATTTCTAAGAACTGTACGTTACCAACATAATAAAGAGATATGATTTATCGATGTGACATGATTGAGGACACAGGCTCCTTCTACAGTGAGTGTAAGGGTGATATGTAATTTTTTCCATGCTCAATGTACAGTTAAGAAGTGTCCCTTTTGAAATAAAAATAAAAGAAAACTTGAAGAAAATAATACAGGCTATATTCAAAATACAAAAGATACATAAATATTTCATTAGTTTTAATTAAAATTATTATAAAACATAGTCTCGCTCTAACTATGCTTTGTTTATTAGTTATTTAAAAAAAAAATAAACCAATTTAAAAAAAAAAGAAAGTGATTATTAATTTATAATTTTATATATAAAATGGAAATATAAATATATCATTTAATATTTATGTTAACTAATTTATTTTTAATATCAACTTTTGTAAAAAAAAAAAATATTTCAAATATAATATTAATAAAAAAAATCAATCCATATAATGTGGACAATATAATCCATAAATCAAATATCTCAATGCTCATGTTATTAGATTATTTCAATGTCAACAATTCTCATATTATCTATGATTTTAAATAATAATACAATAATAATAATCATAATAAAATGTGTATATATTATATAAACTAAGCAAAAAATTATATTCTTGTTTTTATATCATTTCAAGTACATCATTATTTTACATTTTGACACTTTTATTAAGGTAAAATTGGAGAGAGAGATACATCTTAACCATCATCTATCATGTTACTAGAGGGATGCAACCATTAGAGGTGCAATTTTTTTTTAAGTATTGCATATAAAAATGGTTTGCATATCAAGACATGTGATCCCTCTAGACTCTTGCTAGATACATGGTTATGATAGATCTATACTAGTTATAATTCAATTATTCCTTCATATTAGAATCCCATAATACATTCAATCTAACCTTTTGAAGATTTAAAACATATATACCATGCCACCATATCATATGATTAGAGTTCAAAAATGTCTTATAAAAATATATGAGAGAAAGACAACAATTTATTTTTTATATGAGTGGATCATATAATGCAACAATCATGTTAACACTAAAAATTCTTGCAAAAGAAGGCATTATTAACCCTTTAGATGATACATTAGAAAGCTTTGAATTTTACATATAGTTGGCTTATAAGAAAATGAATATTTCTCTGTTAGATATGAAAATATTAATACAATAAAAATATACAGTATGTAAGGCTTTGATTGGATCAACTTTAATTAATTCCAAAATTATGATCAACCCCCATTATGGGTGTGGGAGAAAAATATCTTGATTGTTTCCTTAATATATTGAAATATTGAGAATTACTCAAAGTCTATTAAAGCTAAAAAAAAAAATTGGCCAAAATTGGAATTTTGAATTACAAATGAAAAAAATGTTTACATAGCCTTGGCATTTGTATATTATAATAAAATATGATTTGAATAAATAAATGTTTTATCAATTCTAGTAGTAATCAATATACCAAGGACCACGAGGCTCATGACCTGAATCCCAAAAAGGGACCTACATGAGTGCTCTAACGACTTATACATTAGTATTACTACTACTAAGAAGTGGAGCCAACCACCAAGTGTGTGATAAGAGGTTTGGCCCTTCATATTATTTCAGCTTGTAAGGAAATAAAGTTAAGTTGTGAGAATGAAGTGTTGCAACATCAATAAAATTAGGAACACAACAAATATTTTTATTTCCAAATACATGTACATAAAAGAATTCAATTGTAAAAATCATGCCAAGTATTTTTTAAATGAGATATTAAAATAATGACGTAAAATATATACTTCTGAAGACTCTCTAGAGGTCAAACTTAAGGTGTTCTAAAATTTTGATAGTGATGATGAGTTTAATACATAGCCTCTCACAGTCTTATAAAATTAACTATTTGGCCATCAAACCTATGATGAAGTAGAACTTAGTTTCTTTTAAGAGAAACCTTTCATTTTGATATTCATATGTAGGAAATATCCTTACTAAGCATCAAATCGTTTACATCAAAGCATATCATGTCACTTGCAGGCATCTAACCTCATGAGTTGGATACCCAATCAACATAGGGAGAGAGACGATACTCGAGAATATTTTACATAAAGAAAAATATTAAAATAATTCTATTTAAAATGGCATAGCACATATTTTGTTATTAATATGTCTCTCAAAATTCCTTGTGTAAATTTGATGTACAATACCTTTAAAACTTCTATCATTTTATAATAATATTGAAATATTTCTTTGTTATATATATATATAGTATATATTATATATATATATTTATATAATTAATAATTAAAATGTAACTAGTTTAATGTGAGAAAAGATTGTTCTAATATATTATTATCTTGTTTTAAAACTTTGTGTTTTAAAGTTTCAAGTTGGTGACCTTATATTATGGTCATGATAACAAAATAATACCTAAATAATATGGAGAATTGAATAAACTACTTGATATTTAGGAGTATATTAACAATAGTGTCAATCACATTTTATTCAAATTATTCTAGCAGACTAATTATATATATAATTAACTCCATATTATTATTATAAAAATAACTATTAGATTTATATAAAATCATATATTTGGTTCAAATAAATGACACATGTTAATCTAAATTTAGAAAAACATTGTGAGTATCAATATAATATTGTAATTTCGTGCTAAGGGGT
>APFE030841890.1:0-10210 GCA_000404065.3 Pinus taeda | reverse complement strand
TCAATACTCTTGAGTATCCAACTATTGTGTATGAGAAAACAGTCAAGCCTGACCGTTATATACCCTAGTCTACTTCTCCTATTCGACCACATAAATTTTCCTTCTTTTGGGACAATGTCCATTAAGTTCTAATCACCTATGAAATATTCCATTTTTTCACAGAAAGAATCTCAGACAATGAAGCCTCCTCGACTTTCTAAAGAGAGGAGTGTGATGTTAAATTCCCCTCTGACAATGCAATCTTTATGCCATTGTTCCTCTTTTAATCTTGTTAGAGATTCTCATAATTCTCCTTTTTCACTATAACTAATAGGGGCATAAACAATTATGAAGGAAGAAACTTCTTTGGACTGAGAGTCCTCTAACTTGATTGTTATCCAAAACTTTGCCTTGATGCAATGGAAGAGCTTGAGATTGAGGGCTGATCATAGGATTCAAAGACCCCTAGAGGCACCAGAGGATATTTGGCTAACCCCTACATTGTTATTCCATAAAATTTTTTCCTAAGCTAGAATATCTTCTTTGGGCAACTTGGTTTCTTGAAGAAAAAGAATCTATGACTTTTCCATTCTAATTAAGTCTTTGACTACCTAAGAATTAATAGGGTTTACCAAACCTCTTATGTTCCATGAGATGACTTTCACTTTGATTTTGAGGCGGGTGACTTACCTCCTCTAGATCTATTGTTTCATTTCTCTATGTTACTCGCATTCTTTAGAATCTATGGGATTTGAGACTGGTTCCCCAACTTGATATTTTGCTATGTTTTAGACTTCCTCACTTCCATGTTAGTGGGACTTCCTTTTGAATTGAGCATTTCCATTTCTATACTGTAAGAATCACTATACCATTTCAAATTTTTCTTTGCATTTCATGTAAGAACCTAATTGTTTTCTTCCTTTGCTCCTTGTGACACATTTGTTTAATGCTTTGGGCTTGTCTCCTTTCCATCAGTAGGGAGAGGAGTCGCGAGAGGTTGTTGAGGAGAGGCTTGATGAGGATTGACCAGAGTAATTAGTGTGACTTGTGTTTCTACCACTTGCTCTTCTCTTTTTTCAATCTCCAAAATAGGTTCATCTTTTTCTGCTACTAACTCCAATGATTTAGGCTCACTTTGTGATAAAGCATCAAAGGGATTTCTAGAAAAGGAGGCATTGTTTTGCAAAGGAATATTGATTTTTTTAAGCCTCCTTTTCCTCTATTGGCTCCTCACCTATGGGTATGCCACTGACCCTCTTGGGAGGGGGCAAAGCCTTCACTATTTTACGAGTTGACCTTCTTGCAATCCTGGGAAAAATTCTTGCAGTCATGACAACTTTTACACTTAAAAAGGAGTTGTTCGTAATCTTATGATTGAAAAGCTCCATTCTCACCTAGTGAGGATTATCTTCGAGGTAAGAACATGTTCCAAGACCACCTCAATGCATATCTTTGCACATGAGATCTATTGACCTTTTGGTTAAACCCTGTCAACATACGAACCAACGCCATTTATAATGGCTTTCAAACATTCATTGCTCCAGCAAGTGAGGGGAAAGTGAGGTAGTGTTGTAGCAGCTACAACACTCTCCAAAATTTTGGCTTGCATCCAATTTTGGAGCCTTCCTTGGGTTTTTCCTTGATGTTTGCAAGCAACCGAGCTCATCTTGTGAGCTTGTGTTGAGTCTTTGCACCCTCCTCACTTGACCGTTAAACATACATCTTTTTTCATGTTGGTCACAATGTCATGTTTGCAGTCATGTTCTAGCCATGCACAAGGTCCGCCTTCATGTGCACAAGTCGTGTTCACTATATAAACATCTGTTGCACTCACACATGAAGTTGTATGCACTGTCACACAAGCATCGTTGCGGTCGTTCAACGATCTATCACAAGTGTCGCACTTGTTGCTCAGTCAGACTGAGTGTACGTTGTCATGTTCGTTCGAGGTGTCTTGTCGTCAAGTCATGTTGAATGTGTGTTCATGAGGTCATGCATGTACTAAGTCATTCATTCATACACTTGGTCATTTTGTTGAAGCTTTGTCGACTGAATCATCCTCCAACAACCGAACATCCGCTGAGCTACATTGCGTAGTTTCAGCTCTCAATGATTATGTACTGCTGCCTAGAATTACACAGAGCTTGAGGCTATCTCTCAGGAAGTCTGCATTGCGCAACCTTGGAATTGACTCGACCGAATATCACCTAAAACAACGCAGAAGTTTCCTAGCAATCCATTTCAATCAGCGTTGCTCGCAAGCACATCAACCGAGCCTCCAACTGGTCAACCAGAGAGTTTGACTAGGCAGTGACCCCAAGCCTCACTCCCCCAAAAAATTGCACAAAAGCTACAAAGCATGCCCGCTCCGCTAACTGAAGAAACTGCACAGACATGTTAGACAAATACCTTGTGTCCGTCACTGTCTCCCTAAAAAAAATACACAATTTTTCCAGTCAGTCACCCAGACATTTGGATTGTTGCTCACCCGGAAAACTATGTAGTTTTCATGAGTAGTCACCCAACTGCCTAGCATCCCGCTCAACTTGGAAACTACACAGGGATGTCCAGCAGGTCAACCTCCCAGCATTGCATAGTTTTTTCCAGCAACACTCCTGCAGCCCGCTACCAGCTCCCCATAAAAATTGCATAGCTTTTCCCAGCAACACTCTTGCATCCCATTGCCATCTCCCCGGAGAAATTGCGCAGTTTTTGTTGCTAGTCCCCCTCTGCTGCCTGCACTACCTCCCTAAAAAAATTGTGTAGATCTGCCCTCTAGCCGAGCCAAATCCCTGCGGACAGTCACTATTGATCCGGATTGTCCATCTCAATCTCCTAGTGACCTCTACACAATTTTCACCGGCAGTGCCCAGAGCCCGCATTCCGGCTTGAAATCTGCCTTGAGCAGTTTCAGAGCCTTGTCCTCTCTCTCAGTCACCTGCATCTGAAAGAAAATGAAAAGGCATTATGGTATACTAGGAGATTTCTGGATTTCATGTCATCTCGTTATGAGTGATTGCAAATACAGGTACATGGATGAGACATGATGCGACGATGAACGTGATGAACAAGGAGAACATGCGAGGATATTTTTTCGCGAATAGACGAACAAGGAATGAGTGCTAGGAGATTTTTTCATGAATGGATGAACGAGGAATGCATGCGAGGATATTTGTTCATGGACAGACAAACACATGAAGCATGCCAAAGTATAAGCGAAGGAGCGACGTGCACATGCAACATCAAGCAAACACCAAGACCATTGAAGACTCTGCACACCTTGTCATGTGAAGGTGAAGCTATGATACACCAAGAGGAAATCCATCACTTAACAACACTGCAAATCAACATGCACACCACCCGCAACATGAACACACCATCTCTGTCGTGTTGAGTAATGCCATGAGTCATCTCGGCCACATCATAATTGTGGGCCACACTGTTGTAAACAATGTAATGTAATGTGAAAGTCCAAGAGACCTACATGTAATCTGAAGAGTCATGTAAAGTCAAATAGTCTTGAGGGAATTCGAATAGTCACAAGGGCCAATTTTACCTTTGGCTATAAATACCTCTCATTTGTACGTGAAAAATACTTTTTGCCTTGGCTCCTCCCACATAGCCTTGAGAGTCTGTAATCTTTTCTTTGAGGAGCGAGTAGTGGCTCCAATGCCCCACTATCGAGGTTAGTGATGTAATGGTGTACCGATTTCTCTTGGAACTTTTGCTTAATTCAGAATCTTGTTAACAAGCTAGCACATTTTCACACATGTATTGTATTCGTTTGTAAGACTGTTCTTTGGAAGCTTCTAATGCATGTTGCTTTAACTTGTATTAATACAATTGAACTATTTTAGTTTTTTAGTACATATGATGTTGGAAATGTGTTGTATCAGTTGCTAATGTTATCTCGGTCGTGTGGGCTATCCCACCGGACACTTGACAAATTCATTCTTGTAAACTTGTTATAATGCTCGTCACACTCGTGTGGACTATTTTGTTGGGTGTTGTACATGCTATATGTTCACCTTGTGTTTGTGATTGCCACATCCATGTGGACTACTATGTCGTAAGTTGTGCATGTCCTGTTGTGTTGTGTGTCTCTAGCAGAGTTGGGACTATTCCCTTTCAACCTGAGTCTCACTTCCACCCTCTCCCTCTGCAGTGAAAGAACTTTGACACAAGTTGCACCAAGCATTCACCAGGCACGTAAATCTCGTTGTTTGAAGATAAAGCAGACCACTCTCACGTGTTGACAAGTAAGAGCTAAGGCATATCTTTAATATAATGGAAACCGGGCCATCGTATTGGATGGGACTCCTGCACCAAACAGTGTGAGGTCTAGTTGGGGCTTCATACCGGGGAGATCCCCTGAATGTTGGTGGGTATAGCATCATTAACAGGTAGTTTTACCCAAACTGAAACAACCTTTGGAACATCCTCATATTGGTTGAAGTATAGTGACCAAGCATTCAAATACATGCCTCTGACATCGAAGAAATATGGGCCATTACAAAAAACCATGTCACGATCCTCCTTGAACTCGAAAAGGAGTGCGAAGAATTTGTTTCCCACTACATACACTACCAAATTTCCTTTCATCATTTGCTTCCATGTGTTTGTCAACCCATTGCTCCACTTATTTGGGAGAGGTAAACATGCCCATGAACTTCCCAATTAGTGACCTATCATAAAAGGTTAATGAAGTCCTTCAAAAGCTATGGGGAAGCACAACAAAAAGAATACTCAATGTTTTTTCAATTAATTTTTGTTGCACCTCCTTTGGTATGGGGTTGGTCTTGAGATTCACTATCAAGGCACAAAAAGCCTCTTCTTCACTGCAAGGAGGTGCAAAAACCCCCCTCCCCCATGCCCCCTTGATCCTATCGCCATTGGAGGTTAGCAAGGAGGCTGTCGATGCGCGCACAAAGGAGACTTAGGGTTTCAAAAATTCAAAAAGATGGGAGAGGGAAAGTTCCAGAGCTCAACTCTTTATTCCAAAGATGTTAAGAAGAAAACCAAATTTTATAAAAACTAAAAAAAAAATCCATTTCACTTGCAAGAATATAAATTTGATAGGAAGTTTAGAAACACGTGCTTTCTTGTACGAGGTCATAGTTTACATTCAAGGCGGGGTAAAGTATGTACACCTCCATAGACTTTTTATAAGATAACATTTACTTTTAATTTATTCTTTTAAATTGTAATAATTTGGGTTGCTTTAAAATAACTCAAAATTTTTGAGATTAAAATACCATAATCAAAATTCATATTAATTAGGAACTATATCTTTTAATAATTTTTTTACTTACTTTGAGTAAGAATTTCTAAAAAAAGAAATCGGCTCTAGGACTCTCTTTGTGTTTTTATTTTTATTTTTATCTACATAACGTATTTCCCAGGAAAACCTATTAGATATTCCCTTTATTCCAAATATGTTAACAAGAAAACCGAATTTTGTAAAAACTCAAAAACTTTGTCATTTCGCTTACAAAAATAAAAAATTGATATGAAGTATAAAAAGAAGTGCTTTCTTAAGTCATAGTTGCAGCGAGAGGTGCTCTACAACCCTGTATATTATAGATGTGTAGGTGTAACGTAAGTATGTAAACAATTATAAATGTCAGCTCAATTAAAACCCGTATGTTGTAGAGGTGTAGGTGTAATGTAAGTATGTAAACAATTATAAATTTCAGCTCAATTAAAAAATAATATACAACCCAATATAATGTAGATGTGTAGGTGTAATGTAAGTATGTAAACAATTATAAGTGTTGGCTCAATTAAAAAATAATAAAAAGTTAACAACATGTCAAGGGTGAGTGTGAACCTTTAAATGTTGACTCAATTAATAATAAAAAGTTAAAAGTAATATAAACCTAGGATGAGTGTAAACATTTAAAAGTTGGCTCAATTCATAATAAAAAGTTAAAGTAATAAAAAAATCAATTTGTTATGTATTGATTTTGTTATTAACTTGTGAATAGGCTTTGTTACAATACCATGGGCATATACCATGGCCTATTAATATCACATGCCCAAAAAAACATATCTTATTTCACAATCAAAATATTTACGCAGAAGGCGTTTTCTGTATGGACTTTCATGTCCAAACACTGTTCACTGTAGTGAATCAATGAGCTTCAATTTCATCATTCAATCCAATGGCATTTGACCACATGGATCGTTCTTGAAGCACAACCACACCGTCATTTCTCTTCCATTTCAAAATTTTCGTCAGGATATCGTCATTGAAGTTGTTGTTCGATATGTTAAGGAGCCCAAGTACTGCGACACGAAAATACTTCATCTAGAGATGAGCCATGCGAAACCGATCAACAAAACCCATTTCAATGTCTACACATTGGGTGTTTCACGGGCACGAAATGTCTCGTTCATCATCATTAAGAATAATAATCAGTACTTTGCAGTGGGTTTCTTCCTCAACTTGGCTCTCGCTCTGCTTCTGGATGTCTTGTTCCCATAGTTGTTTAACGCAGAGCTGAGATTTATGAGACTGTCAAGGCTCGACAATGTCCGCGAAGGAATCATGCCTGACATATTCATATTGGTCAAGTCCAGAGGACTCATTCTGTTGAATTCGTTGCAAAGGACTCTAGTCCACCCGCAGAAATTGGCAGCGTTAGGATCATTCCACCGACCAAGGCGTTGTCAGGGTCTGACATGGTAGACTTGAATGGGAGAAAAATCTCTACATAGTCATTAATGGCGATAGAGAGTGTGAGAATAACCAGAATAGAAATCACAAGGGACGACATTCGAAACTCGGACCTCAACATTCGTAGCTTTGTCTGTGAGTGCCGAGCAATAGCAAATTAGTGCCATGGGATTTTCAAGGAAGAGGGGAGTATTTTTATATTTGTTTTGTCTCTTGTCGGATTTTGGCGAATCCCTGTCGCTATGAACATGAAAAAAAACCATAACGTTAAAAAATTAATCAACAAAAGGAAATTGCAATGTAGTGATGGTTAGAAAAATATAATTTCACTTTTGATGACCGAAGTCAGAAGCTTTTCTGATAATCATCACTGACACTAAATTATAGATCAATTATAGTGGCACAATGTACCTGATGTTAATTGGGAACAAATAAACTTTTTATTCTTGGTAATAAGGACCGCGGGTGGGGGAGGGGGGGCTTTTTTGACCCCTCTTTCATGCTTCTTACGAAGAGATACTAACGAATCTACATCTGCACCATCCTCCTTTAAAATAATGGGAATGAATTTTGCGAGAAATCACAAGTCGAACAATAACACAAGACAAGACAAATGATAGGTGGTGGTATAACGCTCTCGACTTTACAGTTTACCAGGAGCTCAAAAGATAGGCAGGCATGCATAAATGCCCTTAATGACTCAAGGGACTTAAGAGGGTTCCTTCCATGTGCCCTCTTTCTAAAGGAGGGTGTAGGCATGGAGAGGGTTGAGCAGTTGGACTTTGATGGCGTTAAAGGTGTGGGGAAGACATGAACATTTTCAGTAAGGAAGCCCAGATCAGGAGGATCCCAGGCAACGCTTCTCAACATGTACGAGCATTCGTTGTCGTCGGATTCCCTGCCCTCAGATCCTCGAAGTGATGAAAATGTTGATAAGTTTTTGAATGAAGAACCTGGTAAGCATTCTAATCCTCATTCTCATGGTGATGATTACAATAGAATGCTAGGAAGTAGTAATAACAAGGGTAAATTTGAGATGGGGAAGGATTATTTGGGTAAAAGTAATAAGATGGCTAGTCACAAAAGGGTTGGTGGAGATGATGACTGGGTGCTCAAGAGTGATGAAATGAAGAGGGTTTAGAGGGATGATGCATACCATAATGGAAAGCATTCCGACATGAGCCCAGATAATGATAAGAATCATGATAGGAAGTATGATAAAGGGGGTTCCAAGCCTCAAGAGTATGAGTGGAGTAAGAGGTCTGGGAAGTCTTTCAGGAAGAAAAGTCACAGGGATGGGTCTCATTATGAGAGGGATTCCAAGGAGTGTTCGATTGGGGAGAAGGTCGAGAAGGAAATGGGTAGATTTGGTGAAACATTCAAGCGGAAGTGGCACTACAATGATTTAGATCGCTCGAAACATTTTCATGATGGTGGGATGGATAGGAAGGATTCTTATGAGAGGAATGGTAGTCATGACAGATTGGATTGTGATCGTGAAAGGGATTGGGATAGGAATAGGGATTGATATGTGCCGGGCAATGTGAAAAGAAACGAAGGTGACCAAGTTCCTAGTCATGTACACAAAAGTCTAGTTGGGGGATTGGGTGTAGGTGGGTCTTCAGGGGACAAGCATAATTATGATGGGCACAAAGTGTCAGAGAGAAGTTCCTCAAATTCCCACAATCTGAGTCAAATAAAAGGAGGAATGAACTTTAGGCATAGTAGAATGACAATGGAGGTAGGAGGGTAGAAGGGTGGACTATGGATAGTTGTCATGCAAGACAAACAAAATCAACTAATGAAGGTTAGAATAGGGGACAAGTCACAACACTTGTTGATGGAAGAACCTCTCATAACAGGGATTCTGATATGAAGTCTTTGGATAAATCAGTGTTGTGGCAAGATGATCCACCTTCTTAAGAGGGTTGGTTTACAAAGGTGAAGCTTAAGGTAGGTGGAGTTACTCATACTATTCATGCAAATTCCACTGATAATCCAGGAGGAAGCAACCAAAAGGGTTTGGAAGCCTCATCTACATCTAGGAAGCCTCAACAAGCAACTGAAGGTGGGAGACGATGTCAAAGTCTTATTCTTCAAGAAAATTCGGATGATGAAGATGACTTCCCTGTAAGGGTGGGAATGCAAGAATCACCTAAGAAGGAACTTTAGGTTTTTTTCTTTTTTTTGTACCCGAGTGTGTTGCACCATTGGAATATAGATAAGTTGCACTTGGACAATGTAGCTCTATGTTAGTTGGGAGCAATTAAAGATTTTATGGCATAACTGAGGGGTGGCCCACCTAGTTTAATTTTATTTTATATGCAATACACTCATGCAAGGCACGCTAAAATGATAAGTTGCCTGGATATGAATGTGCTTCAGGAGTTGAGTTGAGAAAATCAAGAGCATCTAGTAAGTTAGATGTTTGAATTTGTTTTAATGGTTGACTCAGTCCCTTGCTCTTTCAATTTTCATTTTTTTTTTTTAATTATTTTGGTGTATGTTTGCACATACAAAATAAATGGAAATAACCAAGTCAAAATAAATGGAGAGACGAGACTATTCATGGCCGCTACGTTGTACCCCTCTTCATATCCTTCGTAGGCCCAATTAGCCAATTAGATGTATGTAGATCATAGGGCTCGTAAAAACCCTCCCAATTAGAATTGTTTCAACCGATTTTAGGGCACTGAATGATATACCATGAATAAACACCCAAAATACAATGAATTTTCATCAGTGACAGAACTCTACAATATTCCCCAGAACAACCAATCGAGTGGGCCAAACTCACGTCGGGGATCGATCCTTACACCTCTGCTTGTTTTTTGCATAATATCTTTGTTCTCTACATAATATCTTTGAGTTTACGCTTTACTTCTTCCTCACCCTCCACGCAGATAAAGATAGAGACAACAAAGTTGAGATGAAATGAGGCAGAGCCATAAGGAAGAAGAGAAAAAAACAATGAAATTGAAACGAAATGGAAGACAACCACAAACATAAATAGTAGAAAACAAAATGCTTGGTTTTTTGAGATTTCGATGTTCCTTTTCACCTCTTGGTGCAATTGCTAGTTTATAACAATATGACAAGATTCTTAACTATGGATATTCATCTCCAATTTACCATGGATATTATTAAGTTGTAAATAACTTTCTTACAATACCATGGGGCTTATCAATAGCACATACTCAAAAAACATAACATATTTCACAATCAAAATATTTTATAACAATATGACAAGATTCTTAACCATGGATATTTACCCCCACTTTACCATTCATATTATGAACTAGTGAATAGGCTTTGTCACAATACCATGAGCTAATACCATGGCTTATTAATACCATATGCTCAAAAATCATAACTTATCTCACAATCAAAATATTTTATAACAATATGACAAAATTCTTAACCATGGATATTCTCCCCACTTTAACATGGATATTATTGACTTGTAAATAGACTTTGTTATAATACCATGGGTCAATACCATGGCTTATCAATACCACATGCCAAAAAATATAACTTATTTCACAATCAAAA
>APFE030841889.1:0-48176 GCA_000404065.3 Pinus taeda | reverse complement strand
CTTCTATGGGGCACAATAGTAACAATATGGGCACTACATGGGTACATCAATATAATAAGTGGGTTGTACTAATAACAATAAGGGGTTACACTAGTAGTATAGGGGCCTAACAGCTATTCCATGACATGTCAAAGGTAAACTAGAGCGATAGGATTCCAGGGTTTGACAAGCAGATTCTAGGGACCTGCGTTCTCTAGAGTAAGGGGCATATTATATTTTTTTGTGCATAGTTTTTTGAAGAAACAATAGTTTTTCATTAACTAAGTTGTCTAAGAGGTTTTTCAATGACAGCTTCTAACCGTAAGAAATGCCTGCGAAGGGCGGGGCGGTCTGATAAGGGACGAGGCAGTGGTTGCAGGTAATCAGTAAGTTCAATAGTTCAATATTCCGCACAATAGGCCAGTTTATTTGCGGAGGGCAAAGGAACTTTTGCAGCGGCTGGGAGACTGCAGTGAACAACATTCGGTTCAATAGAAGAAAGCTTGGAAGGTGCGAATGAAAGCGGTTGCCCAGTTCTGGCATAACAGGTTCGACCAGTTTGGGTTTTTTTCTTTCTTCGCAAAGTCTGTTTACTCGCATAATATCACTAAAAACTATACGTCCATTGAATCTATCTAGTGAGATGCGACACTGCAACATATATAATAGTGATGGACCGTACAAGAATGGGAAATGGTCGTTGATTGAACCAGGTGACAAAGCGGGCGGGTTGGATTGTCCTTCCCTTTGAGATCTTACGATAGTCAAGATGCGAGGTCATTCCAGTACCCCCACCAAGGAAGGTCGATGTGAGAGTAGCTACGCTGATCAAATTGAGAGAAGGATTTAGACGGAGGACTAGCATGACACTTCTTGTTAAACGCTCCCCCCGCCTCATCCCCTTCGAGATAAGCAACACTCTCTTTTGTGTGGCTTGAACTTTGTCCAGCCACCGACCTAGCCATGAAAAAGAGAACCAGGAGGTCGCCATGAAAAAAAAGGCAAGAGCTCAGAATAGAAAAAAAGGCCAGGATCTCTGGGTGCAGTGCAATAATATCGGTAGGATACCATAATCCATTAAGGAATGAAATGTTAGCTGGTATCACATATAGGAAGGAATGAAATAACTCATATCACAAACACGAGGGCAATACATGCAGTGGCCATGTGTCACCATGTGCTATCTGGTCTAGCCACCGTCACACTGTAACCTACCTGGGCCAATCGCCATGCGCTGTAGCCAAATGCATCCAGCAACCTGCGCATGTTTATATGTTTATATGTTTAGCTGACTTAACATATAATGTCCCCTAATAATGTTAACATTAGTTTAGGTTTTACAATTTACAAGTTTGAAAATATCAAGACTAATAAAAATATAACCTATTGTTTTAGGTTCGGTTTAGCTTTGGTCCTCGGGAAGAGGCCAAATAACACAATAAATTAATATATCTCTAAAAAAAATTATAAGTAATGAACCCGACCTAAAAACAGCTAAATTAATGCTATCTCCCTTTGTTTCTAATATAATGCACTGCGTAATCCCCATACTTAAATACCAATTTATTTGTTAGAGTGAGCCAAACCTATTAGACTCTTACGAAAAATATATTAATAAAAAATTTGTGTAACTTATAATTAAGCGCCCGAATACAATTGTACTCACAGTTACGATAGGTGGTTTGTTCAGTGATTAGGCCACATTAATTATTCCCCCAATGGTGAAAGTGGCCGACAAAATGGTCATCGAAATCCAATCTTGTAAAGACAGCGGGCTGTTGGGTTCGTGCTTTTCTGGCATCCAACTCCACACAAAATGTGCTTTCCAACACCTTGAATCGCATTGTTTGCCTCTAGAGAGAGCAACGTCATGCATTACGTAAAACGAATATTAAAATGCCCGACGTATAAACATACCCATGTCAACCGCCGACGCCTCCAAATCAACCGTTACTTTGCAGGTTCGCCCATTTAATAATTTGATAATATTCAAGGGTTTCTAATTTTTTTTGGTTTCAAATCTTAGTGCGTGTGTAGAAATTTATTAACTTTTTTAAATATGTGGAAAAATTTATTATAAATAAGTGGTCAAATCAGCAGTGAGGACAGTTATTTCTAGTTGTTAATAGCCAATGCAGGTTGAGTCGTCACTGTTATTCAAGAAAACCACACCACCTGGAATAATCTGCCGCTGATAGTCCGTAAGACGCAACATTTCACTCCTTCCAAATAATTCTTGGGTCGTTAACCTATTTCCTTACGTTCAAGCTCTTAACAAAACATAAATAATTTTAAAGCATACTCCAAACCCATTAAAACTTCTATTTTATTTTAGAGTTATAATTTTTTTATAGTTATATAATTTAAATTTCAAATAAATATTTTAAAATTATTATTTATTTAATTATAATTAATTATACGTAGAGTTGTCTATCACCTTAAAACATTTTAAATTTTAAAATTATAATTCATTATATACCTTAATTAAATTTTAATTTTAATTAATCTATTTATTAATGAACAAAATTACACAAATTCAATAATAATATTGATATAAATGAATATTCATAAATCTTGGAGATTATTTACCCCGCTAACTCATAAATTACTTAACCATATTGCATCACCTTACCATTTTAAAATGTAATTTGGGATATTACTCAAAAATTACTAGATATTTTTAATTAAATTTATTTAGATTGGAAAAACCTTGCAATCACGTGTTTGATTTGTGAATTTTGCATAAATGGAGGGTTTCGGGATTTCTATTTCATCTATTTAAAATAAGTTTTGAATTAAAAAATAAAAATAAGATTACTTATTTTAGCCAAAAAATTTTTTAAAATATATTATAATTTAAACAATATTTCAATAAACTTTAAAATATCTAATATATAAACTTCATATTATGTTCTTACCAATTATAACCCATTACCAATTCCTCAAGAAGAAAACAATACACTCTAAAAGAAATATACTCTAAAAGAAAGGGAAAAAGCATCCATATAAGATTCCATTGTCTGGAGTAAAGTACTTCATTAAGTAGTTAGTGATATAATGTTTTGTTAATATATTTGAATGTAAAATGGTCATCTATAAAAATCTGTAAATATAGATTAATAAAAGAATAAAACAATAACCTATAATATTTATATATATTTTTCAAATATGAATTACTAGAAGATAGAATTAAAACTTTTAATTTTTATATAATAAATTTTCCTAAATAATTGCATTTTTTTTAAATATATCTTTTATTATATAAATATTTTTATTCATTAAATTATTATAATTAAAATATTATTCAACATTAATTTATCTAAAAATTAAATGTTTTTTATTTTAATATAATAATTTTACACTTTTTATATATATATATATATATATATTATATAAAAATAACAATAAATTTCACAACATACTCCATCTCAACACATGAAAGTTTTGCTGAAAATAACTTATCACAAATGTTTGAACATAACAAGCCTTCCCAATCGCGTTGTAATTCCTTTAGGGAAAGGTGGTTAGTATGTACTCATCCTACACTCTCAAGGGTCAAGGATTATTGTGGATAAATTGCAAAAATACCACATTTCTTGCCCCAAATAATTTTTCATAAAAGTTAAAAATGGGATATTTAACAATTGGCATCAATCCTTACCAAGTTTTTCATCAATTTTTTTGATATAAAATTTTCTTCCAATAACTTTAAAGTATTTTATAGTAGGAGTCTTACCATACCAAAGTTCATGTGGAGTTTGAGTGTTATTTACCCGAACATTTGCTTGGTTGAGAATAGTTATGACAGTGAATGCAGCTTCACCCCAAAAGGTTGCAGGAGTTCCAGATTCATCTAGCATAGCCAAGCCATTTGTTGAATAGTTCTGTTCATTCTTTCTACCACACCATTTTGTTGAGGAGTCCTTGCGGTGGAGAATTTCCTTTTTATTCCATGTTGTTCACAAAAGTCAAAGAATTCATTGAAGGTAAATTCAATATGACTATCACATCACCTTTGGTTTCCATGGACTTCAACATAACTTTATTTATGAGAGTAATATCCTTCTAGCTTGTATCACTATTAGAAATCTCTTGATGCACTTAGAGGTTTGTGTGGGTTCTGCTCCACCATTCTCATCCATTGGACACCTCAATATGGCTAGGTTTCATGGTTCTCTCAAGAAATTTTTGGAGGTGGGTAGTTTTTCTTTGGTTTTGTCCACTGGCTTGGCCTCAGGTATTTCTATGGTTAATATTGTGAATTTTCATTGTTTCTTCATCATTAATTGGTTTTGCCTCAACCTCCACAATGATGTTGTCATCCCTATGGTTTCATTTTTGATTTGTAGGTTTCCTTAGCAAAGTCCCACTCCCCTCCTTCCCTTGTCTCTCACCTCAATAGTTCATCTATTAGGAATTTATCATTGGGTTGCCTCTAAATGTCTGGCCTTTTCAACATCCCAAGAGTATTAAACATCTCAAGAGCATCTTTTCTCCCTTCACTTCTCATTTTCAACTCAATTATCTCTTATTTTTCCATCCCTATTCATCTTGTTGTCGTTGACCGCTCTCCACCACCCTTTCTCCCTAGTTAAGACCCTTCTCCTTGGTTAACGCTCAATACGCCCCACTAGTCTGCCCACATTTGACGAGGATGAACCTACTATCAAAAGCAAAAAGGCCCTCAATCCCAACACCAAGTTGAGAGCTCCATTACTAGCCATAGGTTCAAGAAGAAATTGCTCAAGTATAACAAGATATTGCATATGAAGGGTGTTTCTTGATAGACTCTGAGGTGCTTTCAAAGGTGGTCGAATGGGTCCTTGACATGGGACACTATCACAAATATTTCAACCACTACATGAACATTGTAGATATTTATTAGCATCTCAAACTATTGTTAGGTCTGGTGTTACTCGATATGAATCAGGCAAGACAAAATATTCTCCTTCAACTGGACAAGATTTAGATGCATATGCACTCAATGGACTACATAATCGGTAGAATTGAGACCCACCTCACCCTACCCTCTACTCCAAACTCTTCTTGAGGAGCTAGCAAGGAGCCTTTCCATGTTGAAGCCTCAGAATATGGCAAATGTTAATGGTTGTTCTGCTAATAATTTTTTTTTCTAGTGCTAGGTTATATAGTTCTTAGTTTAAAGTTGACCCTAAAATATATGTATATGTTAATGGTTTTTCTCCTAGTATTTTTTTTTCTAGTGCTAGGTTATATAGTTCTTAGTTTAAATTTTATCCTAAAAGCTATGTATCTCTCACAATTTTTCAGTTTCTAGCTTAAACTTAGGAAAATATTATTTGGTTACTTTTATGCATGTTTTGGTTTCCCCAATGGTAAGCCAAGACAAAATTCTTTGAATTTTAATGCGAAATCATGATTTCTAAGAATATAAATTTAATTGTGAAATAATAATAATAATAATAATTTTGGCAACATTTAGAATAAATTGTAATTGTGTTTAATGGGTAAGCTATCCCATCACACTCAATTTTCACATAAAATTTCACCCCTAGTGGACTGATATAGATTTAATTGCCTAATTTGACCTATTTTCTCTTAAGCATCAGTTACTATCATTGGAATTTAGAAAATAAATTATTAGTCATTAAATAAATATTACTATCCTTGGAATTTAGAAAATAAATTATTAGTCATTAAATAATTATGTCAATAGGCTTCTTTATTTTCGAAGAAGATTTTCATAATTTTAATTTAATTATCAATAATGAATAGGTAGATGGTAGGGACTTAATCTCTATGGAATATTTTTAGTAACATTCAAGATAGAGGGTTAAGATTTATCTCAAAAGTAGATATTTCTTTTTGTTTTTTAATTTAATTAAAAATTATTTATAAATAAAATAAAAATAAAATATATATAATATTTTGATATTAAATATATTATAGATTTGTCACATGTAGGTATTTTTAAAACCATAGTATTTGCTTACTATATTGTAACAAGGAACAAATTGACATGTTGAAAATCTCCATACTAAAGTGGACGTAAATTTGCATATTATTATATTATTATTATTATTATTATTATTATTATATATAAGAGAATAATAATAATAATAATTTATCATTTATTTAATTTGTATAATTTTTTTAAATCTTTATAATGTGAGATCTATCATTAACTAAGTGATATGATGTCTACAAATAGTTATTGGTCATTTAATTTAAATAACTACACTAATTTAAGTATGCATATCGTTGTCCATGGGGAGTAGAAGAGAGTTTGATGGGGTGTATTGAAAAGTCACTTTGTGATGTGGAGATAGGCAGATTGCGATTCTCTTTCATTTTATATTACATAGTTTTGGATGGTTTTTTAATACATTAAAGTTTGAAGTTTATTGAAAAGTTTTGATAAGTTTAAACATATTTGGAGTATATTTTTTCATTATCATTTATCTATTTTTTTGGTAAATATTTTTTTTATTAAAGAAAAGTTACATATAATTTTGATTTTCAGAAGAGAATTAACATTCTCTAGATGAGTAAGCTAATTACTAATAATAAAAAATTAGAAACTAACTACGATAATTATGACTATATAGCAAATTTCTTGAAGTTTCAATATTTGAAGGGACGAAATGCATTTTACATTGGCATGATTTTTCGTGAGTTGACTAATTGTTCATCGTCTTTTTGGATCAGTGACTTATTTCTCTTGCGGCTTGTTTTTTTGGTTTTTTTTTTTTTCTTGCCTAGAGACCACCTTCAAATTGTTCATTTGAACCCCAAGATATGACTATGAAGAACTCAAGCTCAATTGGTTTTTCTTCCATACCTCGAAAACAGGCATTGTATAAAATCCTCGCAGAATGAGCTAGTGTGTCCTTCATATCTTTTCCATGTCATTCTTCTACAAGGGTGATCAGTGATGGGTCATACAAATCCATATCTTTTGGTAGGGCTTCTGCTTCAACTTATTTCAAAAGGAAGCTAACCATTTCTTATGGTAATGTATTTTGTTGGTGCTCTTCAAGAGACTTTTGCACAGGCTCTATGGGATCCAATAGAGGGTTGTGGGATTTTTCTTCTGCTAATTGCATACTTGATTAAATGTTGTCTTTCTCTGGTAACTCCTTCGAAGATGACAAAGGCTCAAGCTATTTCTATATTTAGGGATCTGGTCAGGATGTGGTACCTCGAAGACTCAAATTTCTTCTTCTTTGGGGTATTTTGATGAAATCATCTTTCTCTTTCTAAGAAGGGTGTTCTTTAGGCGATTCCTTGGTATTCATTGGACAATCCCTAAGAATATGCCCATATTCATGACAGTGTTTTCACCTAAAGGCACATGTTAATAATCTAGAGGCTACTTCCAAACACTACCTGATCATAAATATCTATGGACGATAGAGAAGGTTGGGAGATATTCATGTGAAAAAAGATCTAAGCATATGATGTGTACCTCCCTCTTTTAGTAACCTTTGATACTTTGACAAAGTTGTTGATGGCATCATCAATGCCTTCAACGATTCCTCCTTCCAATATTCCTCGGGAAGAGAAACCAGCACAATAAGGAATTCTCCATATTATATTGCTTCTTCCAAAATTGCATGAAGAGCCTTACATTGTTAGAAAAATATGGTCCTCCTTTAAAACCATTGATCTCTATTCCAAGATAGAGAAAATGACTTTGAAGGATCCTTTAGCCCCTAACTCCAATTTTAGTTCTATAGGTTCCATTTATTTCAGATCCACCCAATTAGAGACTTTTCATCGAACCATAATCCAGCGAATTCGCACATTAAAACATGATCCAGCATATATAAGAAATATTCTCTAATCTTACTATATTTAACCTCATATTTTGTATCTTGCATCACTTTTGGTAGGAAACATCTTGGATTTGTAGTTTGCTAAGATGTACACATCAAAGGTTTCTCTACTAGACCAATAACCCCACTTGGCCCAACTCCTTTAAGAAAAAGATGTGAGTATGAAGAGATTAAAGAGGAACACCAAAACAATCTAGTTAAAGTAGGGGGAAGAGCCCCTCTCGTGAAGCTATGTGAAGCTGAACATAAATGACTATATAAAATAAACTTTAAAATTTGCACAACATAACCAATAAGATTACCCTTATTCACAATTAATAAAATCTTAAAAAAAACAACTCGTTATGTTATTATTTTTCATTTCAATCTCATTTTTTTAATTAAAAAAAATATATCGTTTAATTATTTTATGAATATATTTTTAAATTTAAATTTATTCAAAATTCAATAGTGAATTGTTAGAATTATCATTTTAAATTATATAATTTTTTATAATTTGAATACACCAATAAAAATTTTAAAATATTGAATTTATTTATACAATTAAACATACAAGGTTTTTAAAATACCAAACTTATTTATAAAATTAACAAGGACGGCTACGACGTAGCAAGTCCCTGCGTCAGGTTGAAACTTGCTGTAGGATCCTAGAATTGTACCCTCGAGGTGGAATTTTGTAGGTTGGATGCGTTGAGTTTCGGTATTGCATGTGCAAAGATTGAAATAAGTCAGCCACTAGATTTGTACCCTCGATGTGGAATTCTACAAATTGGATGTGTTGAGTTTCGGTGATGCATGTGGAAAGTTTGAAATAGGTCAGCCAGAATGTCTACTATGTTGAGAAAAGGATTAAGTCACATGATAGGACATTATATATATTAGCATGGCACAGGTAGTGAAACATTGTGCCTAGTCATTCATTCTATTAATCATGTAATCACTAGTCAAGTCCAATTTTTCACCTAGGTTAAACTAGTTGTATACATGGGTTAAACTAGTTATATACAAGCCTAACATCGTTAACGATAAGTAAATATGAAACAAGGATCATAAATAAAGCAGAGACAGTGGCTATCTTCCCTCTTTGAACACCTTTGCGATAAACTACCCATACCAATGGTGGAAATCATGCCATTGCATAGTTTAGTGACTCGGAAATTGAATGGCCCACCAGTGTTTTTAAAAGGCAGCATGGAAGTTGTGCATGAACGTTATATTGTGTCATGGGTAAGAAGTCTCACAGCATTGTTGCTTACCACCATGTAGCCCAATGTGTAAAGAATCCTCTAACGCTCATTTCGAAACATATTATTGCAACGCCACATTAGAGTTTATTTTATCACTAACCATCCACGTTTCATTTACTTCAAACACATAGCTTTTATGTTTTCAAATGTATGCTGAGTAAATGTATCATTTACAAGATGTTTCATGCCTGCGCTAACTCCATGATTAAAAACAAAATGGGAGGGTCCTAATGCATGGTGCCAGAAATTCATTTCTCCTGAGATCTACCCTTGTTTCCATAGTCATACATCCTTTCTTTTCTGGTACAAAAAAGGTTTTCTAATAAATTGAGTATACATCCTTCCTTTTCTGGTACAGAAAATGTTTTCTAATAAATTGCTGCAGAAACTCTTGTTTTTTAGTAGGCATTCTTGTTTTGATTTTATTTCAGGGTTGTGATTGATAACATCTTTGAAGGTGGCCATCTGGTGTCATGTTTAAGAAGGTATTTTTGTTTTGATTTAATTTATGGTGTCCTATTTGAGCAAGCTTTGTTGTTTTGATTTAATTTTAGGGTTTTGATTGATAACATTATCTGTGAAAGCGAAAGCACCCTCTCATGTTCGGGATCAGGATGTAGAGTTAAATTGATTGTCGTTCAGGATGTGGAGTTAAATTGGTAGTCGTTTAAGGAATTTTCCTTCTTACAAGTGGATAGTGGAAAAAATCATGGTATTTTGTTGGAGGCTATTCAACAGAGTTGAACCTTAATATCAACCAGACATAGAGAATGAAGAAAAAGGTTATGGAAGCTGCTCAAATCACATTTTGCCTTGAGTTCGAATTTGGAATCAGAACATTCAAATCACATTCTTCCTTGAGTTCGAATTTGGAATCAGTACATTCAAATCACATTCTGCCCTAAGTTCGAATTTGGAATCAATAGATTTTGGGCATTCAACGATTAGGGAATGAGTAGTACTAACAAGAATTTACCCTAAAAGGAGAAGTACCGTAGAGAGTGAGTTCTAGGTTGTTGTTGGTTTATTCCCTTGCTCCTGTGATTTTATCTCCAGAAATACAATATTTATTGAGAAATGATGGCCTACCCAATTTGGCCCAGCCACTAAGTTTTGTTGGAACCCTGCATATGCCTTGTTTTGACTTTGCGCATTGGTTTGCTTGGTCTGCTTCAGTACTGTAGTGCTGCAACCAAATGTCTTGTTTTGAATCTACGCATTGGTTTTCTTTAGTAGTGTAGTGCTGCAACCAAAGATAAAAAATAAAAATAAAAACTTATCTCACAAGCTTTTTTAAATTGACAAGGATCAACGGCATGGTCATAGCTTTTTGGTTCAACCAGAACGACTTATTGAATCAAATTGATGGGTATATTGTCTTCAAACCTATGTACCGTGAACAAATTGTCAACATTATTGTAATATTACAGGTATGTGGTTCATGTATTTCATTGTTCACTGAAAACCAAAGCTAAAGAACAAAAACCCTAGCTTGGTTCAAAACCAGGACCAAGCGTCTGCAAAAGCTAAAGCTTCAATGGACGCTCTTTTGAGGCCTTTCCGAGTATGTTATTCCATGACATGTCAAAGGTAAACTAGAGCGATAGGATTCCAGGGTTTGAAAAGCAGGTTCTGGGGACCTACGTTCTCTAGATTAAGAGGTATATTGTATTTTTTTGTGCATAGTTTTTTGAAGAAACAATAGTTTTTCATTAAATAAGTTGTTTGAGAGGTTTTTCAGTGACAGCTTCTAACCGTAAGAAATGCCTGCGAAGGGCGGGGCGGTCTGATAAGGGCCGAGGCAGTGCTTGCAGGCAATCAGTAAGTTCAATAGTTCAATATTCCACACAATAGGCCAGTTTATTTGCGGAGGGCAAAGGAACTTTTGCAACGGCTGAGAGACTGCAGTGAACAACATTTGGTTCGACAAAAGAAAGCTTGGAAGGTGCGAACGAAAGTGGCTACCCAGTTCTGGCATAATAGGTTCGATCAATTTGGGTTTTTTTCTTTCTTCACAAAGTCTGTTTACTCGCATAATATCACTGAAAACTATAAGTCCATTGAATCTGTCTAGTGAGATGCGACACTGCAACATATATAAAAGTGATGGACCATACAAGAATGGGAAATGGTAGTTGATCAAACCAAGCGACAAAGCGGGTGGGTTGGATTGTCCTTCCCTTTGAGATCTTATGGTAGTCGAGATGCGAGGTTGTTCTGGTACCCCCACCAATTAAGATCGATGTGAGAGTATCTACACTGATTGAATTGAGAGAAGGATTTAGACGGAGGACCAGCGTGACGCTTCCTGCTAAACGCTCCCCCCGCCTCATCCCCTTCGAGATAAGAAACACTCTCTCTTTTGTGTGGCTTGAACATTGTCCAGCTGTTAGCCTGGCCATGAAAACGAGAACCAGGAGGTTGCCATGAAAAAAAGGTAAGAGCTCAGAATAGAAAAAAAGGCCAGGATCTCTGGGTGCAGTGCAATAATATCGTAGGATACCATAATCCACTAAGGAATGAAATGTTAACTGGTAACACATACAGGAAGGAATGAAATGTTAACTCATATCACAAACACGAGGGCAATACATGCAGTGGCCATGTGTCACCATGTGCTATCTGGTCTAGCCACCATCACACTGTAACCTGCCTGGGCCAATCACCATGTGTTGTAGCCAGATGCATCGAGCAACCTACATCTAGCAACCTGCACATGTTTATATGTTTATATGTTTCCCTGACTTAACATATAATGTCCTCTAATAATGTTAACATTAGTTTAGGTTTTACAATTTACAAGTTTGAAAATATCAAGATTAATAAAAATGTAACCTATTGTTTTAGGTTCTAGAAAAAACCAAATAACATAATAAATTAATATGTCTCTAAAAATTTTATTTATAAATAATAAACCCCACCTAAAAAACGGAATTAATGCTATCTCCCTTAGTTTCGATTACTATAGTCCATGCCTAAGGCAAGGACTAAAAATATAGTACGATCATCTTAAAAAAATTCTTCAAACAAGATAAAAGCGCATAAAATTGATATGACCTAATAACCTACAATAGTTTGTATCCGATACCAATTTATTTGTCAGAGTGAGCCAAATCTATTAGACTCTTACGAAAATATATTAATAAAAAATTTGTGTAACTATAGAGAGAGCAACGTCATGCATTGCGTAAAACGAATATTAAAATGCCCGACGTATAAACATACCCATGTCAACCACCGACGCCTCCAAATCAACCGTTAGTTTGCAGATCCGCCCATTTAATAATTTGATAATATTCAAGGGTTTCTAATTTTTTTTGGTTTCAAATCAATTTTATTATTATTTTTTTTTAAATATGCGGAAAATTTTATTATAAATAAGTGGTCAAATCAGCAGTGAGAATAGTGATTTTTAGTTATTAATAGCCAGTGCAGGTTGAGTTGTCACTGTGATTCAAGAAAACCACACCTCCTAGAATAATCAGCTACTGATAGTCCATAAGAGGCAGAGTTTCACTCCTTCCAAATAAGTCTTGGGTCGTTAACCTATTTCTTTACTTTCAAGCTCTTAACAAAACATAAATAATTTTAAAGCATACTCCAAACCCATTAAAACTTCTATTTTATTTTAGAGTTATAATTTTTTTGTTATATAAATAATATCAAATAAATTTTTAAAATTTTATTTATTTATTTTAATCTTTATTTGATTATATTAGATTGTCTATCCACCAGAAGCATTTAATTTTAAAATTATAATTCATTATATACCTTAATTAAATTTTAATTTTAATTAATCTATTTATTAATGAACAAAATTACACAAATTCAATAATAATATTGATATAAATGAATATTCATAAATCTTGGAGATTATTTACCCCGCTAACTCATAAATTACTTAACCATATTGCATCACCTTACCATTTTAAAATGTAATTTGGGATATTACTCAAAAATTACTAGATATTTTTAATTAAATTTATTTAGATTGGAAAAACCTTGCAATCACGTGTTTGATTTGTGAATTTTGCATAAATGGAGGGTTTCGGGATTTCTATTTCATCTATTTAAAATAAGTTTTGAATTAAAAAATAAAAATAATTAGACCAAAAATACTTTTATTTAGCCAACAAATTCTATAATTATATTATTTTAAATAAACAATATTTCAATAAACTTTAAAATATCTAATATATAAACTTCATATTATGTTCTTACCAATTATAACCCATTACCAATTCCTCAAGAAGAAAACAATACACTCTAAAAGAAATATACTCTAAAAGAAAGGGAAAAAGCATCCATATAAGATTCCATTGTCTGGAGTAAAGTACTTCATTAAGTAGTTAGTGATATAATGTTTTGTTAATATATTTGAATGTAAAATGGTCATCTATAAAAATCTGTAAATATAGATTAATAAAAGAATAAACCCATATCTTAATTAGTATATATTTTTCCAATATGGAATTATAGAAAGTAGAATTATAATTTATAATATTTATTAATAATTTTCCTAAATAATTGCATTTTTAATATTATCTTTTTCTATAATATTTATTTCATTTAACTTATTTAAATTAAAAATATTTATTAACAATTTATTTTATCTAAAAATTTAATTCTTTATTTTTATATAATAATTAACACTCCTTTTTATATATATATTATATATATATTTTATTAATACATAAATTCAACATACTCCATCTCAACACATGAAAGTTTTGCTGAAAATAACTTATCACAAATGTTTGAACATAACAAGCCTTCCCAATCGCGTTGTAATTCCTTTAGGGAAAGGTGGTTAGTATGTACTCATCCTACACTCTCAAGGGTCAAGGATTATTGTGGATAAATTGCAAAAATACCACATTTCTTGCCCCAAATAATTTTTCATAAAAGTTAAAAATGGGATATTTAACAATTGGCATCAATCCTTACCAAGTTTTTCATCAATTTTTTTGATATAAAATTTTCTTCCAATAACTTTAAAGTATTTTATAGTAGGAGTCTTACCATACCAAAGTTCATGTGGAGTTTGAGTGTTATTTACCCGAACATTTGCTTGGTTGAGAATAGTTATGACAGTGAATGCAGCTTCACCCCAAAAGGTTGCAGGAGTTCCAGATTCATCTAGCATAGCCAAGCCATTTGTTGAATAGTTCTGTTCATTCTTTCTACCACACCATTTTGTTGAGGAGTCCTTGCGGTGGAGAATTTCCTTTTTATTCCATGTTGTTCACAAAAGTCAAAGAATTCATTGAAGGTAAATTCAATATGACTATCACATCACCTTTGGTTTCCATGGACTTCAACATAACTTTATTTATGAGAGTAATATCCTTCTAGCTTGTATCACTATTAGAAATCTCTTGATGCACTTAGAGGTTTGTGTGGGTTCTGCTCCACCATTCTCATCCATTGGACACCTCAATATGGCTAGGTTTCATGGTTCTCTCAAGAAATTTTTGGAGGTGGGTAGTTTTTCTTTGGTTTTGTCCACTGGCTTGGCCTCAGGTATTTCTATGGTTAATATTGTGAATTTTCATTGTTTCTTCATCATTAATTGGTTTTGCCTCAACCTCCACAATGATGTTGTCATCCCTATGGTTTCATTTTTGATTTGTAGGTTTCCTTAGCAAAGTCCCACTCCCCTCCTTCCCTTGTCTCTCACCTCAATAGTTCATCTATTAGGAATTTATCATTGGGTTGCCTCTAAATGTCTGGCCTTTTCAACATCCCAAGAGTATTAAACATCTCAAGAGCATCTTTTCTCCCTTCACTTCTCATTTTCAACTCAATTATCTCTTATTTTTCCATCCCTATTCATCTTGTTGTCGTTGACCGCTCTCCACCACCCTTTCTCCCTAGTTAAGACCCTTCTCCTTGGTTAACGCTCAATACGCCCCACTAGTCTGCCCACATTTGACGAGGATGAACCTACTATCAAAAGCAAAAAGGCCCTCAATCCCAACACCAAGTTGAGAGCTCCATTACTAGCCATAGGTTCAAGAAGAAATTGCTCAAGTATAACAAGATATTGCATATGAAGGGTGTTTCTTGATAGACTCTGAGGTGCTTTCAAAGGTGGTCGAATGGGTCCTTGACATGGGACACTATCACAAATATTTCAACCACTACATGAACATTGTAGATATTTATTAGCATCTCAAACTATTGTTAGGTCTGGTGTTACTCGATATGAATCAGGCAAGACAAAATATTCTCCTTCAACTGGACAAGATTTAGATGCATATGCACTCAATGGACTACATAATCGGTAGAATTGAGACCCACCTCACCCTACCCTCTACTCCAAACTCTTCTTGAGGAGCTAGCAAGGAGCCTTTCCATGTTGAAGCCTCAGAATATGGCAAATGTTAATGGTTGTTCTGCTAATAATTTTTTTTTCTAGTGCTAGGTTATATAGTTCTTAGTTTAAAGTTGACCCTAAAATATATGTATATGTTAATGGTTTTTCTCCTAGTATTTTTTTTTCTAGTGCTAGGTTATATAGTTCTTAGTTTAAATTTTATCCTAAAAGCTATGTATCTCTCACAATTTTTCAGTTTCTAGCTTAAACTTAGGAAAATATTATTTGGTTACTTTTATGCATGTTTTGGTTTCCCCAATGGTAAGCCAAGACAAAATTCTTTGAATTTTAATGCGAAATCATGATTTCTAAGAATATAAATTTAATTGTGAAATAATAATAATAATAATAATTTTGGCAACATTTAGAATAAATTGTAATTGTGTTTAATGGGTAAGCTATCCCATCACACTCAATTTTCACATAAAATTTCACCCCTAGTGGACTGATATAGATTTAATTGCCTAATTTGACCTATTTTCTCTTAAGCATCAGTTACTATCATTGGAATTTAGAAAATAAATTATTAGTCATTAAATAAATATTACTATCCTTGGAATTTAGAAAATAAATTATTAGTCATTAAATAATTATGTCAATAGGCTTCTTTATTTTCGAAGAAGATTTTCATAATTTTAATTTAATTATCAATAATGAATAGGTAGATGGTAGGGACTTAATCTCTATGGAATATTTTTAGTAACATTCAAGATAGAGGGTTAAGATTTATCTCAAAAGTAGATATTTCTTTTTGTTTTTAATTTATTTAAAATTTATAAAATAAATATATATATATTTTGTTATTAATATATTATAGATTTGTCAACATTAGTATTTTAACATTGTATTTGCTTACTTATTGTAACAAGACATTGAGATGTTGAAATCTTCAATAAAGTGGTCAAATTTGCTAATTTTTTAAATATTATTTTATTATTATATTATATATAGATAATATAAATAATTTATCATTTATTTAATTTGTATAATTTTTTTAAATCTTTATAATGTGAGATCTATCATTAACTAAGTGATATGATGTCTACAAATAGTTATTGGTCATTTAATTTAAATAACTACACTAATTTAAGTATGCATATCGTTGTCCATGGGGAGTAGAAGAGAGTTTGATGGGGTGTATTGAAAAGTCACTTTGTGATGTGGAGATAGGCCGATTGCGATTCTCTTTCATTTTATATTACATAGTTTTGGATGGTTTTTTAATACATTAAAGTTTGAAGTTTATTGAAAAGTTTTGATAAGTTTAAACATATTTGGAGTATATTTTTTCATTATCATTTATCTATTTTTTTGGTAAATATTTTTTTTATTAAAGAAAAGTTACATATAATTTTGATTTTCAGAAGAGAATTAACATTCTCTAGATGAGTAAGCTAATTACTAATAATAAAAAATTAGAAACTAACTACGATAATTATGACTATATAGCAAATTTCTTGAAGTTTCAATATTTGAAGGGACGAAATGCATTTTACATTGGCATGATTTTTCGTGAGTTGACTAATTGTTCATCGTCTTTTTGGATCAGTGACTTATTTCTCTTGCGGCTTGTTTTTTTGGTTTTTTTTTTTTTCTTGCCTAGAGACCACCTTCAAATTGTTCATTTGAACCCCAAGATATGACTATGAAGAACTCAAGCTCAATTGGTTTTTCTTCCATACCTCGAAAACAGGCATTGTATAAAATCCTCGCAGAATGAGCTAGTGTGTCCTTCATATCTTTTCCATGTCATTCTTCTACAAGGGTGATCAGTGATGGGTCATACAAATCCATATCTTTTGGTAGGGCTTCTGCTTCAACTTATTTCAAAAGGAAGCTAACCATTTCTTATGGTAATGTATTTTGTTGGTGCTCTTCAAGAGACTTTTGCACAGGCTCTATGGGATCCAATAGAGGGTTGTGGGATTTTTCTTCTGCTAATTGCATACTTGATTAAATGTTGTCTTTCTCTGGTAACTCCTTCGAAGATGACAAAGGCTCAAGCTATTTCTATATTTAGGGATCTGGTCAGGATGTGGTACCTCGAAGACTCAAATTTCTTCTTCTTTGGGGTATTTTGATGAAATCATCTTTCTCTTTCTAAGAAGGGTGTTCTTTAGGCGATTCCTTGGTATTCATTGGACAATCCCTAAGAATATGCCCATATTCATGACAGTGTTTTCACCTAAAGGCACATGTTAATAATCTAGAGGCTACTTCCAAACACTACCTGATCATAAATATCTATGGACGATAGAGAAGGTTGGGAGATATTCATGTGAAAAAAGATCTAAGCATATGATGTGTACCTCCCTCTTTTAGTAACCTTTGATACTTTGACAAAGTTGTTGATGGCATCATCAATGCCTTCAACGATTCCTCCTTCCAATATTCCTCGGGAAGAGAAACCAGCACAATAAGGAATTCTCCATATTATATTGCTTCTTCCAAAATTGCATGAAGAGCCTTACATTGTTAGAAAAATATGGTCCTCCTTTAAAACCATTGATCTCTATTCCAAGATAGAGAAAATGACTTTGAAGGATCCTTTAGCCCCTAACTCCAATTTTAGTTCTATAGGTTCCATTTATTTCAGATCCACCCAATTAGAGACTTTTCATCGAACCATAATCCAGCGAATTCGCACATTAAAACATGATCCAGCATATATAAGAAATATTCTCTAATCTTACTATATTTAACCTCATATTTTGTATCTTGCATCACTTTTGGTAGGAAACATCTTGGATTTGTAGTTTGCTAAGATGTACACATCAAAGGTTTCTCTACTAGACCAATAACCCCACTTGGCCCAACTCCTTTAAGAAAAAGATGTGAGTATGAAGAGATTAAAGAGGAACACCAAAACAATCTAGTTAAAGTAGGGGGAAGAGCCCCTCTCGTGAAGCTATGTGAAGCTGAACATAAATGACTATATAAAATAAACTTTAAAATTTGCACAACATAACCAATAAGATTACCCTTATTCACAATTAATAAAATCTTAAAAAAAACAACTCGTTATGTTATTATTTTTCATTTCAATCTCATTTTTTTAATTAAAAAAAATATATCGTTTAATTATTTTATGAATATATTTTTAAATTAAATTTATTCAAAATTCAATAGTGAATTGTTAGAATTATCATTTTAAATTATATAATTTTTTATAATTTGAATACACCAATAAAAATTTTAAAATATTGAATTTATTTATACAATTAAACATACAAGGTTTTTAAAATACCAAACTTATTTATAAAATTAACAAGGACGGCTACGACGTAGCAAGTCCCTGCGTCAGGTTGAAACTTGCTGTAGGATCCTAGAATTGTACCCTCGAGGTGGAATTTTGTAGGTTGGATGCGTTGAGTTTCGGTATTGCATGTGCAAAGATTGAAATAAGTCAGCCACTAGATTTGTACCCTCGATGTGGAATTCTACAAATTGGATGTGTTGAGTTTCGGTGATGCATGTGGAAAGTTTGAAATAGGTCAGCCAGAATGTCTACTATGTTGAGAAAAGGATTAAGTCACATGATAGGACATTATATATATTAGCATGGCACAGGTAGTGAAACATTGTGCCTAGTCATTCATTCTATTAATCATGTAATCACTAGTCAAGTCCAATTTTTCACCTAGGTTAAACTAGTTGTATACATGGGTTAAACTAGTTATATACAAGCCTAACATCGTTAACGATAAGTAAATATGAAACAAGGATCATAAATAAAGCAGAGACAGTGGCTATCTTCCCTCTTTGAACACCTTTGCGATAAACTACCCATACCAATGGTGGAAATCATGCCATTGCATAGTTTAGTGACTCGGAAATTGAATGGCCCACCAGTGTTTTTAAAAGGCAGCATGGAAGTTGTGCATGAACGTTATATTGTGTCATGGGTAAGAAGTCTCACAGCATTGTTGCTTACCACCATGTAGCCCAATGTGTAAAGAATCCTCTAACGCTCATTTCGAAACATATTATTGCAACGCCACATTAGAGTTTATTTTATCACTAACCATCCACGTTTCATTTACTTCAAACACATAGCTTTTATGTTTTCAAATGTATGCTGAGTAAATGTATCATTTACAAGATGTTTCATGCCTGCGCTAACTCCATGATTAAAAACAAAATGGGAGGGTCCTAATGCATGGTGCCAGAAATTCATTTCTCCTGAGATCTACCCTTGTTTCCATAGTCATACATCCTTTCTTTTCTGGTACAAAAAAGGTTTTCTAATAAATTGAGTATACATCCTTCCTTTTCTGGTACAGAAAATGTTTTCTAATAAATTGCTGCAGAAACTCTTGTTTTTTAGTAGGCATTCTTGTTTTGATTTTATTTCAGGGTTGTGATTGATAACATCTTTGAAGGTGGCCATCTGGTGTCATGTTTAAGAAGGTATTTTTGTTTTGATTTAATTTATGGTGTCCTATTTGAGCAAGCTTTGTTGTTTTGATTTAATTTTAGGGTTTTGATTGATAACATTATCTGTGAAAGCGAAAGCACCCTCTCATGTTCGGGATCAGGATGTAGAGTTAAATTGATTGTCGTTCAGGATGTGGAGTTAAATTGGTAGTCGTTTAAGGAATTTTCCTTCTTACAAGTGGATAGTGGAAAAAATCATGGTATTTTGTTGGAGGCTATTCAACAGAGTTGAACCTTAATATCAACCAGACATAGAGAATGAAGAAAAAGGTTATGGAAGCTGCTCAAATCACATTTTGCCTTGAGTTCGAATTTGGAATCAGAACATTCAAATCACATTCTTCCTTGAGTTCGAATTTGGAATCAGTACATTCAAATCACATTCTGCCCTAAGTTCGAATTTGGAATCAATAGATTTTGGGCATTCAACGATTAGGGAATGAGTAGTACTAACAAGAATTTACCCTAAAAGGAGAAGTACCGTAGAGAGTGAGTTCTAGGTTGTTGTTGGTTTATTCCCTTGCTCCTGTGATTTTATCTCCAGAAATACAATATTTATTGAGAAATGATGGCCTACCCAATTTGGCCCAGCCACTAAGTTTTGTTGGAACCCTGCATATGCCTTGTTTTGACTTTGCGCATTGGTTTGCTTGGTCTGCTTCAGTACTGTAGTGCTGCAACCAAATGTCTTGTTTTGAATCTACGCATTGGTTTTCTTTAGTAGTGTAGTGCTGCAACCAAAGATAAAAAATAAAAATAAAAACTTATCTCACAAGCTTTTTTAAATTGACAAGGATCAACGGCATGGTCATAGCTTTTTGGTTCAACCAGAACGACTTATTGAATCAAATTGATGGGTATATTGTCTTCAAACCTATGTACCGTGAACAAATTGTCAACATTATTGTAATATTACAGGTATGTGGTTCATGTATTTCATTGTTCACTGAAAACCAAAGCTAAAGAACAAAAACCCTAGCTTGGTTCAAAACCAGGACCAAGCGTCTGCAAAAGCTAAAGCTTCAATGGACGCTCTTTTGAGGCCTTTCCGAGTATGTTATTCCATGACATGTCAAAGGTAAACTAGAGCGATAGGATTCCAGGGTTTGAAAAGCAGGTTCTGGGGACCTACGTTCTCTAGATTAAGAGGTATATTGTATTTTTTTGTGCATAGTTTTTTGAAGAAACAATAGTTTTTCATTAAATAAGTTGTTTGAGAGGTTTTTCAGTGACAGCTTCTAACCGTAAGAAATGCCTGCGAAGGGCGGGGCGGTCTGATAAGGGCCGAGGCAGTGCTTGCAGGCAATCAGTAAGTTCAATAGTTCAATATTCCACACAATAGGCCAGTTTATTTGCGGAGGGCAAAGGAACTTTTGCAACGGCTGAGAGACTGCAGTGAACAACATTTGGTTCGACAAAAGAAAGCTTGGAAGGTGCGAACGAAAGTGGCTACCCAGTTCTGGCATAATAGGTTCGATCAATTTGGGTTTTTTTCTTTCTTCACAAAGTCTGTTTACTCGCATAATATCACTGAAAACTATAAGTCCATTGAATCTGTCTAGTGAGATGCGACACTGCAACATATATAAAAGTGATGGACCATACAAGAATGGGAAATGGTAGTTGATCAAACCAAGCGACAAAGCGGGTGGGTTGGATTGTCCTTCCCTTTGAGATCTTATGGTAGTCGAGATGCGAGGTTGTTCTGGTACCCCCACCAATTAAGATCGATGTGAGAGTATCTACACTGATTGAATTGAGAGAAGGATTTAGACGGAGGACCAGCGTGACGCTTCCTGCTAAACGCTCCCCCCGCCTCATCCCCTTCGAGATAAGAAACACTCTCTCTTTTGTGTGGCTTGAACATTGTCCAGCTGTTAGCCTGGCCATGAAAACGAGAACCAGGAGGTTGCCATGAAAAAAAGGTAAGAGCTCAGAATAGAAAAAAAGGCCAGGATCTCTGGGTGCAGTGCAATAATATCGTAGGATACCATAATCCACTAAGGAATGAAATGTTAACTGGTAACACATACAGGAAGGAATGAAATGTTAACTCATATCACAAACACGAGGGCAATACATGCAGTGGCCATGTGTCACCATGTGCTATCTGGTCTAGCCACCATCACACTGTAACCTGCCTGGGCCAATCACCATGTGTTGTAGCCAGATGCATCGAGCAACCTACATCTAGCAACCTGCACATGTTTATATGTTTATATGTTTCCCTGACTTAACATATAATGTCCTCTAATAATGTTAACATTAGTTTAGGTTTTACAATTTACAAGTTTGAAAATATCAAGATTAATAAAAATGTAACCTATTGTTTTAGGTTCTAGAAAAAACCAAATAACATAATAAATTAATATGTCTCTAAAAATTTTATTTATAAATAATAAACCCCACCTAAAAAACGGAATTAATGCTATCTCCCTTAGTTTCGATTACTATAGTCCATGCCTAAGGCAAGGACTAAAAATATAGTACGATCATCTTAAAAAAATTCTTCAAACAAGATAAAAGCGCATAAAATTGATATGACCTAATAACCTACAATAGTTTGTATCCGATACCAATTTATTTGTCAGAGTGAGCCAAATCTATTAGACTCTTACGAAAATATATTAATAAAAAATTTGTGTAACTATAGAGAGAGCAACGTCATGCATTGCGTAAAACGAATATTAAAATGCCCGACGTATAAACATACCCATGTCAACCACCGACGCCTCCAAATCAACCGTTAGTTTGCAGATCCGCCCATTTAATAATTTGATAATATTCAAGGGTTTCTAATTTTTTTTGGTTTCAAATCAATTTTATTATTATTTTTTTTTAAATATGCGGAAAATTTTATTATAAATAAGTGGTCAAATCAGCAGTGAGAATAGTGATTTTTAGTTATTAATAGCCAGTGCAGGTTGAGTTGTCACTGTGATTCAAGAAAACCACACCTCCTAGAATAATCAGCTACTGATAGTCCATAAGAGGCAGAGTTTCACTCCTTCCAAATAAGTCTTGGGTCGTTAACCTATTTCTTTACTTTCAAGCTCTTAACAAAACATAAATAATTTTAAAGCATACTCCAAACCCATTAAAACTTCTATTTTATTTTAGAGTTATAATTTTTTTATAGTTATATAATTAAATATCAAATAAAATTTTAAATTATTTATTAATTATTTAATCTATACTTAATTATACTTAGAGTTGTCTATCCACCAGAAGCATTTAAAATTTTAAAATTATAATTCATTATATACCTTAATTAAATTTTAATTTTAATTAATCTATTTATTAATGAACAAAATTACACAAATTCAATAATAATATTGATATAAATGAATATTCATAAATCTTGGAGATTATTTACCCCGCTAACTCATAAATTACTTAACCATATTGCATCACCTTACCATTTTAAAATGTAATTTGGGATATTACTCAAAAATTACTAGATATTTTTAATTAAATTTATTTAGATTGGAAAAACCTTGCAATCACGTGTTTGATTTGTGAATTTTGCATAAATGGAGGGTTTCGGGATTTCTATTTCATCTATTTAAAATAAGTTTTGAATTAAAAAATAAAAATAAGACCAAATTACTTTATAGCCAAAAAAATTTAATATATAATAATAAACAATATCTCAATTAATTTTAGAATATCTAATATTACTCATATTATGTTTTTACCAATTATAACCCATTACCAATTCCTCGAGAAGAAAACAATACACTCTAAAAAACATATACTCTAAAAGAAAGGGAAAAAGCATCCATATAAGATTCCATTGTCTGGACCAAAGTACTTCATTAAGTAGTTAGTGATATAATGTTTTGTTAATGTATTTCAAAGTAAAATGGTATTTTACAAATCTGTTAAATATGATAATAAAAGAATAAAACCATTAACCTCAATATATTTATATATTTTTCCCAATATGAATTAATGAAGACATAAAATTAATAACTTCAAAATATTTTATAAGTAAATTTTACTAATAATTGATTTTTTTGAACATATCTTTTATTATATAAATATTTATTTCATTTAAAACATATTTTTTTCATTAATGTTTCTTTATTTTTAATATGGTAAGTCACTATTAATATATATTATATATATTTTATTTATATATTATTATATATATGCATTTCCAAATGTTTGAACATAACAAACCTTTCCAATTGCGTTGTAATTCCTTTTAGGGAAGTGGTTAGTATTACTCATCTCCACTTCAAGGGTCAAGGGTTATTGCGGATAAATTGCAAAAATACCACATTTCTTCCCCCCCAAATAATTTTTCATAAAAGTTAAAAATGGTATATTTAACAATTGGCATCACTTTCTCTCGAAACATTTTTAAATTTAGTTATCAATGGGTTAATAAATATTTTTTTTTCTTTTATAATTAACTATTTTAATATTAGTTATTTATGGGTCAAGGGTTATTGCGGATAAATTGCAAAAATACCACATTTCTTCCCCCCCAAATAATTTTTCATAAAAGTTAAAAATGGTATATTTAACAATTGGCATCACTTTCTCTCGAAACATTTTTAAATTTAGTTATCAATGGGTTAATAAATATTTTTTTTCCTTTTATAATTAACTATTTTAATATTAGTTATTTATCCATTATTTATAATTAATTATTTTAATATTAGTTATTTCATCAATTATTTACTATGCTTTTTCAATTATATTTAAATAGGAAATCACTATTTTAACTAGTAATGATTTTATAGATTTTATTTTTTTTAAATTTATATCACAATTTCAATATTAAACTCGTAATTTCAATAATTTCCAAAAATTATTTAGAAATTCAATGATTTGATGAGAAAAAAAACACAAAGACAATACATATATGTTAAGTATTATAGGAAATATATTTATCTATTCAGGAAGAGTGATAGAGAAAAATGAATAAAAAAAGGAGCTCATAATAATTTTTTCCTCTTTTATAATTAATTATTTTAATACTATTTATTTGATGAATTATTTAACATGCTTATATGTTTTTTTTTCCAAAAATATAATAACATCCAAAAAGTAATGGTAACATTTTTAATGTTAAAGTAAATTTTATGTTTCAATCATATTTAAATAGGAAATCATCATTTTAACAACTAATGACTTCATAGATTTTTAATTTCAATTGGAAATTTACATCACAAATTCAATGATTAAAACTTGTAATTCCAACAATTTCTCAAAAATAATTTGGTAATTCAATGATTTGATGAGAGACGAACTCACAAAGGAAATGTTTGTAATATAGAGGCATATGTTAAGTATCATAGGAATTTTTTTTTGTATTAAGGAAGAGTGATAGAAAAAAATGAACTAAAAATGTGCTCATAATGAGTTAGAGCATTCACACTAGGTGTTTGAGTTAGTTAAATAAGTGACAATACTTGTTTATAAGTGTAAGGGAAGATTTAGAGGTAGTTTTTTTATGGAAATATTGATCCTCAACCAACTTACCTATGCATCTATTTTTATGTTCAATTTGGTATAGAAGTATCCTTCTATTTCTGTTTGTAGTTATGTTGTCTTTGGTTCTCTATTTGGCTTGGGCTCTTAGATATAGACTAAGTGAGATATCGCTCTAGAAATGAAAATAGCTTAGATGAAGGGATATAGTTTTGTTGATGGGGATCATTTTATGGATTTATAATCCTCATTATATTTTCAATACTCAGTGAGGTAGGATCAAAGCTCATAGGTTACAAAATTGTGGAGTTAATGAATTTCAATTGATAGAGATGGCGATAGATACATCACATACAACTTCTAACAAGGGTTCAATTTTGTGAGAGGATCCATAAACAAATGTTAACACGGAAAAACATGAATGATCATAACATATATGAAACATTTCACTTGTTTGATATATTTAAGAAGAAATTGGATTTATATAATTAGGGTTACAAATTCAATTTTTTTATTATCAATTGTCCTATTGTATAGAGACAATTTGTGTTTCCCTAGGTCCTAAGGATGGATGCCAACACAATGTTTCCCAAAACTCATATCATTTTTTTTCAAAAGCATATTTGAAGATGTCTCTTAGTGATGTGTTGTCTAGACGAGGAATTGATCCCTTTTTCAGGCATTGTGGTTTCTCTAGTACCTTTTTGCAAAAGGGTTCACTCTCTCTTTCAATGTTATATTATTCAACATCAAAAGTTTTACTCTTTAGATAAGGATGAATATTCTATACCTAGATCAAGATGAAAAATACGAAAATAAAGGTTAAAGTCAAATCTATAGATCTTAGATTTTCTAGAACCCTCTCTCCCCCTAGCCCTTATATTACAATGGTCATGGGAGGCCATAAATTTTATCTCCTAACACACTTATTACAAGGGTCATGGGAAGTCGTAGATTTTTTCATAAGTTGTATAAAGTGATCTAGAGGAAATTCAAACCTTTTCATTGGATTTATTTTTGCTTTGTGTCCTAGTTATCTATATGGCCCTATGATATCCCCAATCCCATAAAAGTTACTAAGTGTAAAAAAAATTGCAATTTTTCCAGTGGAGGCAACTTTTGGCATCATAGACTTAGGAAAAATTGGTGAATGGCTCCCAATCTCAAGAAAGGGAAGCAATACACTACCCTTGAGGGAAGGAGTGTGAATTAATGGAATGCGGGGACCATCAAGGGGGCACACATGGGCCAGGAGTATAAAAGACAAAAGCGAGGCATTTTCTAATTATCTTTTGACCATTACGTTTCAAAATTTGACCTCTCTTGGAGTTTTTTAGAACAAGGTTTGAAGAGTTATTGGGCATGAGAATTTCAAGTGAAATTCCACACTAGTTTCAAAGAACTTTGATTGTCTCCCTAGTTGGGAATATGGGGAGTCCACTATGGGGCTTCCACGAGGCATTATTTGCAACAAAAGGAACCATTGGTGTGCATTTCCTAGTTGTAGAGGTAGTTCAACTTGGTAGTTTCTAGGTGAGCTTCAGTGATTTGGGTGGATAGAATTTGCAATAGCATTTCCCATATTAGGTTCATAGTTTTGCTAATAATTCGCAAGGGTAGCTTTGGGCCATTTCTGTAGGCCGAATTTGTCATTTTCTAGGATGCGTGGAGCTTAATAAAAAGAGTCTGTGTAGGCTTTGGAGGAGGGTTGTTAGGAGCTTGAGGAACCAAGGAGAAGGGATTTATGAGGCTAATTTTATAATTTAGGGATGATTTCATAAAGTTATAGTTGGGAAATTTCTTTCAGGAACAGATATCTCACAAGGGTACGCACATTTAGCAAATTGGGTTCTACACACCTGTTGGAGGGCTTTCCCGCTACTTGGAGTGGGGGTGACCCCTTTCCCGGTTTTTTTGGTTTTTAGGGGAGGAGATTGGGGTTAATTTTTCAAATAATTATGAGGATTATTTAACCCTAATACCATTGTTCCAACCAACAGTCAACATGATATTATTACTAGGAAGTGTGTATTTCCTGTTCTAGGTCATTCCTCATCTGGGTCAAATATTTATTTTATAGGTTTTACATAGCTTTCATAGCAAGCCAAAGTTATATTATTTTATCTCACTCTCTTTACTCCTACCAAGTTTATTAATAAATTGGTTCAGTTTATTATGTTGGATAGCTTGGTGTTCTAACTTGTGTTCATGGTTTTTAATTTATCTTGTTGTTCCTAGTTCATTACTTTTGTATTTACTATTAATTTCCTTTTAGGAATATTACAGTGGTATCAAAGCATGTTCTTGGCCATCAATGGGAGTAGGAACTGGTGATGCCATCTCATTTTAGAGGTGTAGTCTTTCACAAAGTTAGGGTTGAGGTAGAAGAGGTCGTCGTGGAGGACGAGGGCCTGACCCTTTTTTAGATAATGAGGTAGAGCATGCTAGAGAGTGTAATATCTGGGACAAAGATCCCATGGAGAATGAAGTAGAGCCTAAACATGGAGGAAAGGAGTTTACATTGGTAGAGTTGGCCAGGAAAAAAATGCATGATGGACATGCTGGCACCGTTGGATAGTATTCATTGATAAAACCAAGGGAGATAAGACAATAATGGGGAAGGAGGATCTCATATTGGTAAAGGGATCCAAACATATGAATGCACAAATCATCAGGAGGCCCCACCTATAATCGGTCAATCTAGTTGTCCCACTATGCCCCTATTTTTATATGGGCCCACAGGAGAGCTAGACTCATTTGCAACCTTGATGAGGTCATTCTCGCAGGGGATTGAGTATGATGCATTAGACCCAAGAATCAAGAAGGTCGTGTCTTTTAGGGAGGTATACCCCTTGAGAGAGAAGTATAGAGGTGGATTTGATTCATTATATAGGGGAGGTCATCATGACAGGGACTTGTAGATGATAGTGGGTAAGATTACACTACTTTGCCTTGATGGGTTGGCTAAGAGTTCATCTAGGGTGTGGGTGTAGTATATGGATACCTATCTTGAGCTAAACCCTATGAGGGATACATGTTCGATTAATTTTCCCACCTTTCACTTAGATGGAGATGCATAAGAGTAGTGGTATCATGGGTTGATCACCCTATGCCACGTTGGCATTGCTTCCTACACTGGGTTAACACAAAGGCTTATAGAGTGATTTGAAAGGAAGGTCGTAGAACTACACTTCAAAGATTTTTCCCAGTTGAGTCACACAGGTAGTACCAAGGCTTATATCACAAAGTTCCAAAGGCTAGTAATGATGTTGTCTGACATCTTGTAGGCGACATTGGTTATGTTATTCGTTGAGGTGTTGACAGACCCATTGCGTGGTTGGGTGAGGACTTCAAAGGCCATGAATTTATGTGATGCTATTACCATGACTAGGAACATGTTGGATGCAATCCCAAAGACCAAGGTACCTCCCATATCTACCTTTATTCATAAGGGTAAGGACATTATACCTCCTTGTATGGAGTGGAAAAGATGTGGACAAATTGATAATGAGACCAAGAGGGACATCTAGAGGAGGAATATTTTCTTCACATGCTAAGATCCATGGGGTCCAGGCCACAAATGCAATAAAGACATGGCCCATTACATTGAGGTGTTCTCTAATAGTTAGCCTAAGGGGGAGGATGAGCAGGAGTAGATAGGAGAGGAGGAGCACCATTATGCAGGGGAGGAGACACATTCTCAAGACACCAAGGAAGGCATCATCACCTCACTTATAGGGGTCTTGAGGTGCCTGGAATTACATGTCAGAGGCACTATTCAAGAGCAACGAGTGGTTTTAGTGGACAATAGGGCCACCCAAAACTTCACATATTCTCAACTAGTAGAATAGAGGTGGTTATGCATAAAATCTTTTTAGGGCTTCTTAGTTCTAGTACCATGGGATAAGACCATGCAGTGCACTAGGATTATCCCGAAGATCACGTTGACAATGGGGAACTAGTAGGTCACCAATGATTTCTTTGTGGTGAAATTTACGAAACACCAATGTGGTGTTGGGAATTCAGTGGTTGTACTCTCTTAGGCGTGTCACTACATATTACAAGGCCTTAGAAATGGAGTGAGCATAATGGGATGAAGTTAGTGTTGAAGAGTATGCATTCCTGCCCACCCCACGTCATGTCAAACAACAATATGGAGGCAGATTTACAACATGTGGATATAGCATGGGCAATGGAGCTCAAGACTTTGAATAAATGGAAACACACAATAGCCTCATCCTGATATTTTAGCACTATTACAGCTTGGCACCACCTAGTTTTGGGATAGATTCCTCCAAGCCGTCCAATAGACAGAGTTTTTTAATGCACCATAGAGTAAGAGGAGAGGGTGTTGGAGGTCATCACCACTCCCTAAAGGCATCCAAGGCATACTGGAATGAGATTGAGATGGCCATTCATGAGTTTCTAGCCTTGGTCCATATTAGGTTGAGTTCTAGCCCCTTCACTTATTTTGTGGTATTGGTGAAGAAGAAGGATGAGACTTTATGGATGCACATCGACTACATGGCCCTTGATAAGAAGACACTCAAGAAAAGATACCCCATCACACACATAAATGATCTAATGGATGAGTTGAGAGGAGCCAAGTACTTCTCCATGATAGACTTGCACTTAGGGTACCATCAGATTCAGGTGAGGGAGCAGGACATCCCAAAGACCGCTTTTCGATGCCACTATGGGAAATTAGAGTTCTTGGTTATGCCCTTTGGTATAACACCCTCTAGGGTAAATGTGTATATAAATAGCGTAATAGGAACATAAATACAATAAGCATATCAATCATCAAAATCGATATATAAATTGGTACATTTGCACATGAAAATAAAGGGAATGAATTTTTCATTAATAAATGCAATGAACCAATCGGTGATGGGACTACCACGTTCCAACCGACTATAGATTAGTTAAGCCAAGTCTCTCTTCAGCCAATCACCCCTATTCCATATTCTAAGCATGAATGTGGGAACCATATAACACATCAAAAACACCAATCAATGTGGATGCCACTGGAGTTCTCCGCATACATCGTGAGGAATTTGAGTGCCTCCTAGTCTCTCAGGCTTTACCGTGCATCCGTAGTGTGATCTAGGGATCACTATGCCCTACATCGAGACATACTCTCTAGGCTTTACCATGCATTCCATCACAAAATCACTAGGTCCAAATGAGAGAAAATCCACCTCTTGGCTTTACCGTATATCTTGCCATTCACTGACATGGATTCCTAGGCCCACCAAGGCACACAATTTGGCTTTACCGCAACCCACAGTTCGGTTCAGGGGTTACTAGGCCATTGGATTCATGTATCCTCAGCCAGGTTCAGGGACCAATACTACCATGTGTTTTTCAATTTAGAGATCCACCCCAGTCAGCTTCGAATCCAATCCGGCCATCCCCCACAAACCGCATGAGAGAACCAATCTCATAAAATCTATCAGGAAATGGAAAGGCTAGGCTGAAAATACTATCACACCTAGCTAAACCCATGCTATGGTAGAAAAGAAACACATGAAATCCCATGCATGCGAAATCTAGAAAGAAAAATACACATGCAAGTTGATACCTACAATGAAGCTTGTTGTAGTTGCTTGATCTTGCCTTTCCTTACTTGATCTTTTCTTCCTCTTGACTTCTTTGCCTTTCTTGCTCCAATGCTAAATTGCTCCAAGAAAACTTTACCTATCCAATAGTATGTGAGAGAGAATAATGAGAGAGATCCAAAGCTAAATTGACCAAAGGTCCACACTAAAAGGAAGAAGCTTTCCAATCGATCCTCAGAAGCCTTTTTATTAACGAGGCCTCTTTTTCTTCATTTTCCATTATTTTCCTTCAATTTCCTCCTCACATCAAACTTGTGACCTTTCACCTTCCTTTCCTCCCAATTTCCATTATTTTCATAAATAAAATGCCAATTAATGACTCATGCCTTTCCAAATCCTTATCCATTTCCTTTGCCACTTTCCTTAGCCATAAATAACCAAATGAACACACATGAGAATGCCTTGTCCACCATTCAGCTTGGAATACCTATCCTATCATCTGTGGTATTTATATATTTTTACATGGAATTTTCACAAGGGTTGTTACATTTGGGCTAAGAAACGCACTAGATACTTTCCATTCTTGCATGGACCACATGTTCTATAAGCAATTAAACATATATATGCCAGTATTTTTTGATGATATACTAATATGTAGTTGGACGTCGGAGGAGAACTTGTAGCACTTGGAGGAGGTGATGCGTATTTTTGAGGAGTAGAAGTTGTACAACAAGATGACAGAGATGTTGTACTTGGGCCACGTGATTAGGGAGGATGGAGTATGATTTCACAAGGAGAAGATCTGGGTCATGTGCATAGAGCTCAGAGGAATCTTGGTTATGTGCACATATCACCAACAATTTTTGAAGGGGTTTTCATTGTTGGAAGCACCCCTCATAGATCTGAGAAAGGAGGGGGGATTTGAGTGGATATATGTAGCACATGAGGATTTTGAGCACCTCAAGGTAGTGATGAGTTCTTACCCAGTTTTATCACTACCATATTTTTCAAATCCCTTCATCCTAGAGTGTGAGGGCATGGCATTAGGGTTGTCTTGATGCAGGGTGGTAACTCGATCGCTTATGAGAGATATAAACTCTAGGGTTATGAGAGGTTATACTCCATATATGAAAAATAGATGTTAGCCATATTGCATGCATTAGCCAAGTTCAGAGAGAACCTGTCGGGGAATCAATTCAGGGTAAAGACTTATGACAGCAATTTTCAATTTTTCTTAGAGCAGAAGGAGCTCAATGACAGGCAAGAAAAGTGGGTCAGTAAGATCCAAGCCTATGATTTTCAGATAGAGTATGTTAAGACGATTCAAGCATAATGTGGCCATTGATGCACTTTCCAAGAAACCCCTGACACTCTTTCTCATGGATATCGTGCAATATTGGAGGGCACAAATTTTTGTCATCTACACCAAGAGCCAACAAGTGTGTGATATTTTGGATTGGACATTTAGTGATGACAGGTACGATGTCATGGATGAGGTGATATACTACAAGAATCAGATTTATATAGTTCCAAGATCTCAACTTTGGGAGAAGATCCTGAGGGCACCACATGATTCATATCTTGCAAGGCATCCTAGTTTCCTGAAGACCTACAGGACTGTCAAGGAACATTTCACATGGAAGTGGCTCAAGCAGGATGTCTTGAGATACGTGCATGAGTGCAACATGTGCTAGAGGAAGAAGGTAGCGCACACGCACCCAACATGACTACTTTAGCCTCTACATATTCCAAAGGAGAAATGGGAGAGCATCTACATGGACTTCATCATAGGGCTTCTAGTTGTTCAAAGATGAGACTGCATATACGTGGTTGTGGATAGGTTGAGTAAGTTCACCCACTTTTTCATTATTCTAACCAGGTACTTAGCTTCACAGGTAGTCGAGCTCTTCATCAGGGAGGTGTTCAAGTTGCATGGTCTTCCAAAGACCATTATTAGTGGCAGGGATATCAGGTTCATAGGGGGATTTTGGTAGAGTCTCTTTACATTGGTTATTACTGAGCTCACACCTAGTATCAACTACCACCCATAGATTCACAAACAGATGGAGGCAGTGAACAAGTGGCTGGAAGGCTACTTGAGAAACTACATGACAGGGAAACAATGAGCATGGGTGAAGTGGATACACCTAAGGGAGTATTTCTATAAGACTTCATATCATATGTTCATCAGTATGTCCCCTTTCATAGATATTTATAGTTATGATGCTTTATCTTTTGTTGACATGGTTTTTGGAGATAGTAGGGCCCTAAGAGCTAGATATTGGATCCAAGAGAACCAAGAGATACTCAAGGCTCTCAATGACACCTTACAAGTTGCAGAGAATTAACCGAAGTTCTATGCAAAAAGCCACCTATTTTAGAGATAGTTTGAGGTTGGAGACTTGGTCTATCTATGCCTACAGTCATATCGAAAATCAACCCTCAAGCAGAATGGGGTTGAGAAGCTCAAAACCCATTTCTACGGATTGTACAAGGTGATGAGGTGTGTGGGAGAGGTGGCATATGAGTTGGAGATTCCACCAAGGAGCAAGGTGCATAAATGTGCATAGCATGTTCTATATGTCATGCCTAAAAAATCATTTGAGGCAAAAAGTATCATCCTATGTAGAGCTTTCACCATTAGATGAGGAAGGAAATCTCGTATTTGTTCCTACAGAAATTTTGGAGGTGCAAGAGAGGATACTCAAGAACAAGGTCATTAGGGAGTTCCTTGTTAGATGGAAGGACTTACCTCAGGAGGACGTTACATGGGAGAGAGAGCAGGTCTTACAACACCCAACATTGTAGTTTCTTGAGGATAAGCAATTTTTTGCAGGAAGGACTATGATATCCTCAATTTGATAAAAGTTTCTAAGTATACCAAATTTTGCAATTTTGGTGTTGGATGCAATTTTTTGCATCTTAGACTTAGGAAAAATAAGTGAATGGGTCCCACAATCAAGAAAGGGAGGAAATATGCACCCCATGAGGGAAGGAGTGAGACTTAGTAGAATGTGGGGACTAGCAAAGGGGTGTGCATGGGCCATGAGTATAAAAGATCAAAGCAAGGCATAATCTGATTATCTTTTGACCATTACATTTCAAAGTTTGACTTATCTTGGACATTTTTAGCACAAGGGTTGGAGTGTTGTTGAACATAGGAATTTCAAGTAAAATTCCACACCAATTTTAGAGAATTTCAAGTGTCTCCCTAGATGGGAATTTTGGGAATCCATTCTGGGGCTACCATAGGGAATTATTTGCAGTAGAACGAACCAATGGTGCTTCCAAGGCACAAAGGCAATTTTACTTCGTAGTTTCCAAGCCAGCTTCAGTGATTTGGGTAGAGAAAATTTGTAGTATCATTTCCCATCTTAGAGCCATAATTTTGGTGACATTTTGCAGGGGTAGCTTTGGGCCATTTTTGTGGGCCGAAGTTCTCATTTTCTAGTCGTGTGTGGAGCTTACTAGGCATAGCCTATGCAGGCTTTGGAGCAGGGATATTGGGAGCTTGAGTTGCTAATGAGAAGGAATTTTTGGGGTTGATTTTGTGATTTCAGGAGTATTTCTTAGAGATGGACTTAGGAAATTGTTTTTAGTAACAAAATTCTCACAGGGACACATATAGTTATCCATTTGGACAGTATGCACATGTTAGAGGGCTTTCCCACTACTTGGAGAGTGGCTAAACCCTTTACGGGTTTTGTGAGTTTTGGGAGAGCAGTCTGGGGTTAAATTTTTTGAGAAGTTTGAGCAGTATTCAACCTTGAAACCATTTTTCCAACCAGCAGTCAACAAGAGATTATTACTCGGAATTGCACATTTCCTATTCCTGGCCATTCCTCATCTAGGTCAAAGATTTATCTGCTAGGTTTTGCATATCTTGCATAGCAAGCCCAAGTTATATCATTTCATCTCACTCTATGTACTCCAACCTAGTTTATTAATAAAATGTCTCAGTTTACTTTGTTGGATATCTTGGTGTTTTGATTTATGTTTATGGTTTTTAGTTTATTTTGTTGTTCTTAGTTCATTTCTTTGGTATTTATTGTTAATTTCCTTTTAGGAATATTACAGTGGTATCATAGCATGTTCTTAGCCTATGGGAGTAGGAACTAGTGATGCCACCTCAATTTGGAGGTGTATTATTTCACAATGGCAAGGGTCAAGGTAGAAGAGGATGTGGTATAGGACGATGTCCTAACCCTTTTTCAAATACTAATAGAGCACACTAGAGAGCATGATATATGGGCTGCCCATGGAGAATGAAGGAGAGCATGAAAAAGGAGGAAAGGAGTTGGCACTGGCAGATATGGCCATGTAGCAAAAGGTCATCATGGGAAGGAGGATCCTAAACTGGTGAAGATCCAAGAACATGCATGCACAAACCACCAAGAGACCCCACCTATAATTGGTCATTCAAGTCATCCCACTATGCCCCAATTTGTAGATGGGTCCACCAGAGAGCTAGACTCATTCGCAACCTTGATGAGGTCATTATCAAAGGGGATTGACGAGTATGATGCATTGGATCTAAGAATCAATATGACCATGTATTTTGGGGAGTTCTACCACTTGAAAATGAAGAACAAAGGTGGATTTGGTTCATCATACAAACGAGGTCAGTAAAACGAGGACTTGTAAAATACAATGGTGAAGATTACACTATCTAGTTTTGATGGGTCAGCTAGGAGTTTTGTTAGGGAGTGGGTGCATAAGTTGGACACCTATCTCTAGCTAAACCCCATGAGAGAGGAATATCCGATTAATTTCACCACCTTCCACCTAGAAGGAGATGAAAATGGGTGGTGGTATCATGGATTAATCGCCTTGTGTCATGCTAGCATTACTTCCTACATAGAGTTCCCATGGAGGTTTATAGAGTGATTTTTTAGGAAGGACCCATAACAACACTTTAGAGAGTTGTTGCAACTAAGTCAGACAACAAGCACAAAGGCTTATATTGTAGAGTTCTAGAGGATAACAATGATGGTGTTTTACATCTCATATGCAAGCTTGGTTATGATATTTGTTGAGGGACTGAAAACCCATTACATGGTTGGGTGAGGGCTTATAAGCCCATGACTTTGCATGATGTTATTACCAGGACCAGAGACATGATGGATACAATCCCTAAGACTAGGGTACCTCCCAGACCTACTTTTCCTCGGAAGGGTAAGGACACCAAACCTCCTTAAAAGGAGTTGACATGATGTGGATAGATGGATGATGAAACCAAGAGGGACATCCAAAGGAGGAAGGAATTTTTGCTTCACATTACGGGAGCCATGGGCTCCAAGCCACAAATGCACTAAGGGAAAGGCCCATTACATTGATGTGTTCTCTAACAATGATCCTAAGTGGGAGGACAAGTAGTAGACGGTAGGAGGAGAGAAGGAGCACCATGATGAAAGTGAAGATCCACATTTTTAGGGTGCCAAGGGAGGAATCATCTCTTCACCTATAGGGATCCCAAGGTACCTAACATTATGTGCCATAGGCACTATTCAGGGGTAACAGGTGGCTATTTTAGTGGGTAGTGGGTACACCCACAACTTTACAGATGCCAAGTTTTTAGAATGGAGGGGGGTACGTACACAACCTTTTCAGGGCTCCTTAGTTTTGGTACTGGGGGATAGGACCATGTAGTGCACCAAGATAATCCCCGAGATGACATTTATGATGGGGAACTTAATCCAAGTCGATATTGGTGGCCACCCACCTATTCCACCTAGACCCCCCAATGAGTTTCATCTGTTTCCTTAATTGTAGCACAGCTTACTATTTTTGGCATTCTTTGGGTCATGAACTTCTAGAGCCATTTTGAGGCCCTAAACGACATTTTTTTGGCAAAACTGCTCAGTGATTACCAAGGAAATCACATATATCATTATAGTCCTCAGAGATATATTTCCAACGAGGTATCATACGCATCAAAAAGAGATAATATGAACAATTTATGACCCTGGGAAGTTGGTTGCCCAACTAACCCCAACAGGGCCCATAAACTCTTAGTTTTACATCTCCTTGGGTTAGGGTTTTGATTGTTTAGGGTTTTCTCTTATTGTTCAATAATAAAAATGCCAATGAGCATCATTGTAACTCAATTTAGAGGCATGTAACCACCACATCTCTTCTTAGAGATAAGCTAGCATCACCTGAGCTATCTGATTTCCATTTTTTTTGTAAGCATAGCTCAGTATTTTTCTATTAATGAAATGAAGTGTTTTTCTACTGCATTACTGTGTTTATGATTATATCTGTAAGTTGTTGCATTCCTATTTAATTTTGGATCATTGGTATCAGAGTGGTCTACTCTTTCTATATTTTTCTTTGCATGTCCCTAACGAGGTTAGGGTATAAGGAGTTAGGCTTCGATCTGGTTAAACGATTGTAGAATCAACCTCACAAAACCTGACAATCTACCATGGTAGAAGAAAAGAAAGATGAGGGGGCTGGAGATCCTTTCAAAATGTTTCTTGAGGAAGCCCTTGAGTGACAGAGGGATGCGATGATGGATAACATCTCCCAAATCCTTTGACAGGTACCCACAGGCGATGCATTTTCATCCAACAACCACTCTGGAGGTACCACACCTTTTAAGGTACAATTTAACTTTGATATTCCCATATTCGAAGGCCTAATAGATGCAGACACCATAGATAAATGGTTAAATCTATTGGAAGGATATTTTTCAGTTCATGACTTTTCCAATCAAGAAAAGATTATGTTCTCACTTCTCAAAGCTACCCCACACATCAAGGACTAGTGGGAAACCTACTGTGAACAAAAGGATGAGAGTGAACCCTCATTGTTTTCAACTGCACCCACTTGGAATTATTTCTGAGATGCCATCAAGGAATAGTATTACCCTGTCAGGAGCTATGAAGATAAATACATAAAGTGGACCACACTACGGTAGGGTAGGGAAGGGACCAAGATATGCGAGAGTTCAAAGATACTTTCCATACCTTTGACACGACATTGGTTATCAAGGATACTGAGTAGCATTTGGTGCTCAAGTAACGCGACTGTCTACACAAATAGGACAATATGGAGTTCCTAGACATTTCCTCCCTTAGCACGGCATATTGGTACACTATAAAGATTGAGAAAAAGTTTAAATAGAAGAAACAAGACTTTGGATATACGAATTCAAAGCAAGGAAAAGGTGCCCCCAAACCACAGAACAAGGGACCAAGCCAACGCGGGGCTACCCAGGAAAAATTGTCGAAGCAACAAGAAAATAATAACATCACGAAGGCGAAGAAGGACACAGGAAAATGGTGTGAGTTTCATAAGAGCTCCACTCACAATATAAGTGAGTGCTAGGCCAAGCAGTCACTGGTGGTTGATCTAAAGGCTTCCGAATCAAAAGCATGTTCTAACTCTGAATCAAAAATTGATAAGGGGACTGGCAAAGGGAATCATATCATTGATGCAGAGCCCAGTGCCACCATCGCCACCACAAAGATCCAAAAGATTGAGCCTAAAGATCTATAGGAGGGGGAATGCCTCTTCCACTCACATATATGTGTGAATGTTTCTCTATTGTTGTTCATTGTTGATAACGCAACCAAAAGAAACTCATTTCAGCAGAAGTCGTGAAGCGACTGGGCTTAAAGACTACAACACATCCATAGTCGTACACCATCGAGTGGCTTCACCAAGGACAAGATCTTCATGTCAGTGAGAAATTTCGCCTTCCCTACAACAGCAAGCCCCTCACGGATAAGGTATTGTGTGACGTTGCTCCTCTTGAAGTTTCTGATGTATTTTTAGGACAACCATACTTGTGGAAGCGACATGTTGTATATGAGTCTAGACCTCACTTTGTGATTATTAATTTGGCTAATAAGTTTTACATGATACCGGAGGTAGCCCCGCCTACTGCCATCTCTTTGATCACTGCAAAGAAATGCAGTAAGATCATTTCCCTTACCAGGAAATTTGTTTTCCTTATGATTCACCCCCAAGGAAGGAAGAAGGTTCTGGCCACAGCTTCCAGGAAGGGCTCCTCTGCACAATAACAACAGATGGACAAGTTTGTGTAAGATTACATGGATATTTTCACCTCACCTACAGGGGTACCTCAGCACTGTCAGGTATAGCACTCCATCGATCTGACCCCGAGCACATCGTTGCCTAATGGACCAATCTATCGATGCTCTATTCTAGAGAATGATGAGATCAAGAGGGAGATTTAGGAACTACTACAGAAATGGAACGTTAGGCCAAGCTCATCACCCTATGGGAGCCTAATTGTATTGGTACAGGAGAAGAACAGGACCTGGAGACTCTGTATTGACTATTGGGTGCTGAACAAGATCATTGTCTAAAATAGGTACCCAATCCCTTGAATTGATGACCTTCTAGACCAGCTCAAGAGGGCCAAAAATTTCAGCAAGATTGACTTGAAGTTAGGTTATACCCAGGTGCCTATTGAGCCCTCCGATGTGTGGAAGAGTGCCTTCAAATCTAAGGAGGACCTTTTTGAATGGTTGGTCATGCTGTTCAGATCGACAAACACCCATGCAACCTTCATGAGACTGATGGATGACATCTTGTGTCCCTTCACCAATGCATTCATGGTGGTGTATTTAGATGACATCTTGATCTTCAGCTAGAGTTGGGAAGAGCACCTCCACCATATTCGACAAGTACTTCAAACCCTTCGACAACACAAGTTGTGTGTTAACTTGGAGAAATGAACCTTTGGCTTGACCCAAATTCAATATTTGGGGTACATCATTGATACACAGGGTGTACATGTGAACCCATCCAAGATACAAGTCATTCGGAATTGGTCAGCCCCAACCACTCTAACAGAGCTCCACAGCTTTTTGGGTCTTGCCAATTTCTACCATACGTTCATGTTGGGGTTCTCTCATATCACTTGGCCTTTAAGTTAAGTCACCAAGGGCAGAGAAAAATAAAAATTATTTTGGTCAGAAACCCAATAATAAACATTCTCTGAGTTGAAGAATTGCCTCTGTTCTGCACTAGTGCTCACTTTACCAAACCTACAACATCCATTTGAGATTGAGACAAATGTCTCTGACTATGTTATTGGTGCAGTTCTTACTCAACATGGGCATCTAGTGGATTACCATAGTGAGACACTTTCAGACAGACTCTGAAAGTACCCCACATACGAAAAAGAAATGTATTCCATTGTGTAGGCTTTCCATCAATGGAAGCATTACATTATGGGGAAGTAAACGGTCATCCACATAGACAATCGACCTCTATAGTTCATACAGAAACAAGGGAAGTTCCATAATGATCACCATCAGAAATGGCCCACCTATCTGCAACAGTTCCATTTTAACATTATGTATAAGAAGGGAAGCACCAATAATGTCATTGATTTCCTCAACCGATCACCAGTCATGGCGCTAATCACTGTGCTAAACTTCTGTAGGCATGAGACATCGAGGTGGCTACATCTTTACAAGAGTGATCCAGAATTCGGCAGCATATACCAGGCATTGCTGGAAGGGAAGCAAGTTCCAAATTTTCACCTTCAGGATGCACTGTTATGCCACTTGAGAGACATATGTGTTCCTTCAAGTGAGAATTCCAAGATGATTTGGGAGGTGCACTATAGTCGAGTTACTGGACATTTTGGAGTAGAGAAAATAGTGGTGGTATTGCAGAAGTATTTTTCTTGGCTGAAACTTCGTCATGATGTTGGGAAGTACATTAGATCCTGCACCGTCTGCAACTTTTCAAAACCAACCATCAAGAAGTAAGGCCTATATACTCCTCTACCTTCTCCTAGTCGGCTTTGGGAATCTGTTTCCAAGGATTATATGTTAGGCCTTTCTTCTACTGGGCACGACAACAATTACATTTTTGTGTTCTTCGACAGATTCTCTAAGAGGGCCATCATGGAGGCTTGTAAGAAGAGTATCACAACAGAGGCCATTGCTAAGCTCTTCTTTAAGAAAGGGTGGGTACACTTTGGGATCCAATAGTCCATTATCTCAGATCGGGACAACAGATTCTTAAGTGCATTTTGGTAAAGTCTCTAGTGGATGTTGGATACAAAACTTACTATGTTCGTGGATTTCCATCCCCAAACTAATGGCCAAACAGAGGTTGTGAACAGGATGATCGTACACATTCTTCACATGTACAACTCAAAGCATCCACGAACATGGGATGAAAGTCTTCCCTATGTCCAACACAACTACAACTGAGCTCTCCACGACTTAACAAGCCGCAACCCCTTTTAGGTAGGATTGGGATTTTGACCACTATGCCCATTGATGTGGCCATACCATTTGCAACCACTCATATAGGTTTGGCTCATGTGCAGTCTGAAGTTGAAATGGATAACAACTTCATTGAGCGCATACAACACATATGTTAATAGGTCCATGATATATTGGATAGAGCTAACGCCAAGTATGAACAACACCATGATCAGCATTGAGTGCCAGAAAAATTCTAGGTGGGTGACAAAGTTTGGCTTCATTTGTAAAAGGAGCACCTTGTTGGACCCCACCTCAAGCTTCACCCATTCCAATATGGGCCATACACCATCACTAAGGTTACTAGTGACAATGCCTTTGAGCTCAGCATGCCACCATTCCTTGGTTTTCACCCAGTGTTCAATGTAGATTGCCTTTGACCATAATTTCCACCATTGTTGGACACATCTGACATTGCAGAACAACTCACACTAACAGAGATCAACCCGGAATGCATGGAACATGCCACAACTGATCAGATCATGTACACAAATATTAAGAACACTAAGCAAAAGAGGATACAACTATATTTTGTTTTCAAAGCAGGCTATCTCCTTCATCAAGGAAAGTAGTTCACCAGGGACCAAGTTCAACAAAACTTTCCTCACCTCATGGAGGCTCTACATGCAATGGGGACCATTGTTTCCTAAGGGGGGAGGAATGATCTAGGTGGATATTGATGGCCACCCGCCTATTCCACCTAGACCCCCCAGTCAATTTCATCTATTTCCTTAATTGTAGCATGGTTTACTATTTTTGGCAGTTTTTCGGGTCCTAAACTTCCAAAGTTGTTTTGAGGCCCTAAACGATGTTTTATTGGAAACATTTCTTATATATTTCCAATGAAATCACATCCATAATTGTAGTCCTTGGAGATATCTTTCCAACGAGGTATCATATGCGTCAAAGGAAGATAATATGACCAAGTTACGACCTCGGGAAGTTGGTTGTCCAACTAACCCCAATGGGGCCCATAAACTCTTGGTGTTACATCTCCTTGGGTTAGGGTTTTAGTTGTTTATGATTTTCTCTTATTTTTCAATAATAAAAATGCCTTTGAGCCTCATTGTAACTCAATTCAGAGGCATTTAGCTGTCACATCGCTTCTCAGAGATAAGCTACCATTGCCTGAGCTATCTTATTTCCATTATGTTTGTAAGCGCATTTCAATATTTTTCTATTAATGAAATGAAGTGTTTTTCTGCTGAATCTTTGTGTTTATGATTATATATATAAGTTGTTTTGTTCCTATTTAAGTTCAGATCAGAACTACTCGGTCACCAACGATTCCTTTGTGGTGAATGTACTAAACACCAATGTGGAGTTGAGAATTCAGTGGTTGTACTCTCTTGGGTGTGTCACTAGGGGTTATAAGGCCCTAGAGATGGAGTTTGTGGGGCATGATGGGAATAATGTAGTGTTGAGGGGTATGCATTCGTACCCACCCCAACTCATGCCAGCCAATAGGATGAAGGTAGATTTGCGACATGGGGATATAACATGGGTAGTGCAGATCAAGATTTCTGAGACAGGGACTCATGCATGATAGCCTTATCCAGACATTTTATCAATATTACAAAGGCATCAAGCAATGTTTGGAGATAATTCTCAAGTTCGTCCCCTATACAAAGGTTTTGATCACACCATAGAGCTATAGGGGGGTGGAGGTAGTCATGACCACTCCCTACAGTCATCCCATGGCATACTGGAATGAGAATGAGAGGGCCATTTAGGAGTTCCTAGTCTTGGGCTATATTAGGTCGAGTTCTAACCCCTTTTCTTCTTTTGTTGTACCGATGAAGAAGAAGGGTGAGACTCTACGCATATGCATCAACTATAGGGACCTTAATAAGAAGACACTAGAGAACAAGTACTCCATCCCATGCATAGATGAGTTGATGGATGAGCTAAGAGGAGCCAAGTACTTCTCCGAGATAAACTTGCACTAAGGTACCATAAGATTTGGGTGAGGAACGAGGACATCCCAAAGACAACTTTTTGGTGCTACTATGGGTAGTTTGAGTTCTTGGTTATGTCCTTTGGGCTAACCAATGCACCAGCTACTTTCTAGTCTTGCATGAACCATGTGTTCCGCAAGCAGGTGCGCAAATATGTGCTAGTATTTTTTGATGATAAAATGAGAGTTATGGTTGGGGTTTGTTGGAAATTGTTAAGTTATTCACTTAACCTCTACCTCCAAGTTTGGAATAAGATGGATATGACATCAACTCTATAAATGTATTGTATATGAGTTTGTATGAGCAATAATAATAAAAGTGTAATTATTTTTTATGTAAAATAAGACTACTCTCTAATTTTGAAAATTGGTATCAAAGATAGTTTTGGATTAACTCCCATACAAGAGGGCCCATGAGAATGAGAGGACCATAAAGTTTAATCCTTTGTGTACATATGTAGGATTGACTTAGCATAGGTGTGTGAGAGTGGATTATTTCAGATTCTAAGAAGTGTTTATGTTCTCTAAGGAGTTTTGTTTTGTTTCCCTTGGAATCATTGAAGACAAGAGTTGTTTGTACATTACTTTTGTATCAAAAGAGAAAAAATTGTTGTATTGTTTGACCACATGAGAAAGATGGTGTGTAGATCATTGAAGATAAGTCACTATTCTCAAGAGAGCTAACACACGCTACTGATAGAGGATCCTAGTGAATGAGCTTTTGTGGGGGTTCCTACCTACTATACGTTGCTTGATAAGGCTATCATAGGCAATTGAGTCGCCATTAAGAGTTGTGATGTTGAAATATGTGCCTTGTTGAGACTACATAATTCGATATTGAAGATTCTAGTGCCATTCCAGAAGGAGGTCCATATGGTATATATGTTAAAAGATCATGGAAATAATCAAACTATAAGTCTTATATATGGTCAATGTTTCCAGGTGAAGCCATTGTTACTACTGGAATATTGTAGGAAGAATCTAAGTTACTATAGTTTGGTTGCAACTTTCCCTTGAACTCTAGGATTCAATCTCTCCTCATGCCAATGAAAACCAATTAGTAGGTGCATTGTAAATGATGTGGATATATAATCTCATCTAAGTTATATTACTTCTGATGAAAAGAAGATCATGGTAGACGAAAAAACTCATCAACCCTCATTCTCCCATACATCACACAAAACTTACGAGGTGAATTGATGGATTCACACCATATGGATTGGTGTTATCCCTTTCCAAAACTATAACAAAATGCAAGGGTTAAGATCTATGTGCAAAGCATAAATTGATGTATAATGACAAGTGGTACCAATTTTCTGATTTGAAGGTTTTAGGGGAATAAATTATCATCAAAATTACTATGTAACTTGGCAAGAGATTATAAAACTGTAGACTCGCCAAATTTTGATAGTGATATTGAGCCTTTTATACTTTTCTAGAGTATATCTATTGGTTATGTGTGTTATATTTATTTTGTAAAATTGTATTATGAAGAACCAATCATCGAACAAAGTAACATAATTTAATCTACTAGTTCTTGGCGTTCTTTAGTGGCATGAGAACACATCATTAGTTTAATTGTGTCTACAATTTGTTATAAGTTGGTGGTTCGTGTTGTACTTTGGTTCTCCAAGAAAAATGGTTACTAGTTATATTTATGCATTTATGACCTTGTGTAAGTGAAAAAGGTCATGTTGTAAGATTGACTATTTGATACATTCAATATCTAAATGACTTTCCCATATAATTGTCAAAATAGTAGTTTCTATGTTTTGATAGATGGAAGTATGTCAATATAATGATTCAGTATCAGAATATTTTTCGAAGTATGTTAAGAATTATTAGCCATTACAAATACGTGAATGACTCTGAGATCAATTGTATAAAACTTAGAATGAATGGTTAAGAAGGAGTGTAATGTATGAGAGTTCATAAGTGGATAGAGATGTTATGAAGACTAGGACAAACAAATATCAAAGTCCAAAATATTTTTATGTGATTACAATATTGTTCTTTATGACATATGTATTAAAGGAGGGTATTTGAATTAATACTTATTTTAGAGTTGGTTGTGGTTTGTTGTAAATTGTTGAGATATTCTTTCAACCTCTATCTCCAAATTTATAATAAGTTATATCTCACAACACCTATATAAAATTACGATTAAATTTATGTATAATAATAATAAAAATATATATAATTATTTTTTTTAATTTAAGCTTTTGTGATCCATATCATGTTTTTGAGAAGATTTTTCGGCGAAATCACATTATAATACTTTTGTCAACACATTTCGAACTAACGAGTGTGGTTCATCATCAGGATAAGTTGAAAAACCAAATCATGGTTGCATGTTAAATAGGGAGAGCAGATCCTCCAACGACTATATTTGACCAGGAAATGGCTAAATTGGACTGGGCAACTAGACTGGACCAACAGTTATATTTGACTGAAAAACAGTTAAATTTGACTTGCCAACCTAATCAGACCGAGGGAAAAGGACAGGGAAAAATAATCAGCTAGTTAATATGTAAGTTATTTTTGTTACATTTATTACCAAAAAAATATAATTGTTTGTATTAACTACTATGAACCCTAACCTATTAATAGACCTAAATAATCATGGATTAAACATAAAAATTAATAATCATGGGTCCTCCCATGTTTTATGTCGATTGAGTGTTTATTAATCCTCTGACTCATAGAATGACCAGTCTCACCCACATATGGGGTCCCACGGGAACATGGAATAACATGGACGCCTTTCATGTCCTTGGGATCACCAGGTCTTTTGCTGATCTAAGGGAGCTATAGGTGGCATTAAGGGGTCTAAAGGTTGAGAGAACATTATACTTCCTAAGAATTCTAGCAATCTTATCAGTGGTCCCCTAGATGAAAGGGAGATGAACCCTTGAGACTCGATCTTTAGGGTCCTTCTTGACCAATGAATTCTTGATGGCTTTAAGGAAAGCTTTCTGCCTAAGGTGCCTACTATAACCATTATTAGCAAAAACATTAAGGAGATGAACCTTCTGTTTATCGAGGCCATTTTCATTAGAGATCCTCGGCGAACGAGTAGCTAGTGTGTTGAGAACGCCCATCTTTTGAGGAGGGAAATGATGGGAGCTAGCATGAAGATACTGCTTAGTATGAGTATTCTTCCAAAACACTTGATGGGAGATAGAACTGTCATCATTCCTCAAAATGAGAACATCGAGGAAGGGCAGGTACCCATCAACCTCCTGCTTCATAGTGAAATTTATGGAGGAGGCTTGATTGTTGAGATGATTGAAGAAAAGATCCAACTCTTCTTGGCCATAAGACCAGATGACACCCGTGTCATCCAAAAATCTCTTCCAAAGCTTGGGCAGGAGATGGGTTGAGGCCAAAGCCTTGGATTCAAATCTTTCGTAAAAAGATTAGCAACAACCGAGGACAGGGGGGAGCCCATGGAAACACCACAAGTCTATTCATAGAACTCACCTTCAAAGCTGAAAAAAGTGGAAGTGAGACAAATCTCAACTAAACAAGCAGAATCAGGGTCCGTGAGTTGATTGATGACCTTGATGGCCTCCTTTATAGGTGTTGAGATTTTTTGTTTGAAGTGAAATAGGCAGAAATCTCTGTGGGTGACAACAATAGAAATTTAGTTCCTAGATTAGCTCCAAGTTGTTGGGAGGTGATTAATGCCTCCTATATTTGATGTGAGGGAGTTAATGAGGCTGTTAGATTCTCTATGCTATATAACAGACAATCATTCGGATGTTGGCTGAAAGAGGGTGAGAGTTTTATGAGGTTTTCATTATGTAATCTCCTGTTTGATTAATAAATTCCTGATGCCTATGTTTGGTGGACGTAGCCTAGATTAGTTGGGTGAATCACGTTAATTCTTGTGTCTTATGTGCTTGATTGTTTCTGTTGTGTTATCTTGTTTAATTTTGCTGTGAATCTCTCCAACAAGTGGTATCAGAGCTCAAGGTGGAGTGTTGGCTGTGCTAGAACGCTGAGGGAGTTTGGTTGCAACGTAAAACCTGCGTGAAGTTTTCTTATGGTTTGTTGTTTGTGCCAAGTATGGTGCGTAGTCAAATTAACCAGTGAGTGCCAAGTTTGCTGTTCGTGCCAAGTATGGTGGTTCGTGCCAAGTTTGTTGTGTGCACCAATTGCATTTGTTCGTTTTGAATGCATATGAATCTCAGGCTGGAGTGGCTTGTGTCGTGAGACTGGAGCAGAGGTGCGAAAGCTGAGGGCGTCTATAAGAATTAGCTGGAGTCAGCAACTGCGATTGAAAGTAAGTTCCATTAGGGTATAAGCAACACCACCGAAGTGATCAACGATGTTTGTTGTTGACAGTTATGGAGATTAGTTTATTTTGATTTTTTTTGTGCATGATCAGCAGGAAATTTGCACAGGCTTTATGGTAACTCACTGATAAATCTATATTATACATTTGAATGTGTGATTGTTTCTGAAAGAGAAGCTCGGAATGAATGTTTGATCCATAAAAAAATTGCATTGTGAGTTCAATGGGCATCTAATTTGGTGCTTCGTATTTCTATAAACTGCTTTTTTTTATATACCTGGTGCGTATGAGGGATATACCTGGTATGTGCTGTGCTATTGAGTTTTTTTTTTTCTTTTAAAAGGGGATGTATATTACATTTTTTTGAGAAGTGGATAATGGCAGTTTCATGCATTGCGATTTAAAAATAAAATTAAAATTAAAATTAAAATTAAAAAAAAAACAATCTAATCAATCAAATTCTAAATCAATAAAGTAATATAAGTGCAAAGGGCAGATTTTTTATTTTTCAAGGCAAAGGCAGAAAGGCATAGGAATATTTTTTTTAAATTGCTGGTATTTAAACGTTGGTATTGGAGATTATTGTGTTTTTTTTTTGTGATACAAAATGGCGAAAACTCAGAGTTCCCGGTTTGAAATTGAGAAATTTAATGGCAAGAATAATTTTGAGATCTGGAAGGTAAAAATGCATGATTTGCTTGTCCAACATGGCATGGCAAAGGCGTTGTTGGGCAAGACCAAACAGCCTTACAACATCACAGATAGTGAGTGGGCTGAGATGGATGAAAGAGCGAT